>JAWRVF010001047.1:0-118518 GCA_036785485.1 Physcomitrellopsis africana
ATCATTGATGTCATTAAGAGGAAGAGACAGATGACAGTTGAAACAGTCATGATGAAGGCTCTGGATATGCATATGACCAAAGATGAGGAGTTTGAAATTGGACAAGTATTTGCTTTGATGTATGATCCAATAACTATGGAAGAGAAGGCTAGTAATGGTCAAATGGTTAAAGAAGAAAATGACTATTTGACTAATGAGGAGGAAGATATGATCTTACAAATGTTTGCACAAACTTGTATGATCAACAACAAGAGTGATATAATCAAAGATAAAAGTTTTGTGGAATGTGAGAAGATGGTGGAAAATAAGGAAGAAGAGGTGAGAGACTATGACATAAAGGTCCAGGCCTTACAATTTGAAGAAGAGAAAGTTGAAGAAATAGAAGAATTTTTTAATAGAGAAATGGAAGATGAGGTTTTATAAATGTTTGTTGGAATGAATATGAGTAATACAAGGGTTATTATGGATACAACATTTATCCAAAATCAAGGTGAATTTGAATATGGAGGAGCGCAAGGCTTAACAAAAGAAGTCCAGACCATCCAAATTCAAGAATGTGTGGTTGAAGAAATAACAAATGAAAAGATGATTGACAAGGACACAAAGGTACTTATCTATGCAAATAACTACAACTTTGAGTGTAGCAAAGAAAGAAAGATGGACTATTATCATTTATTTTGGACAAAGATGAAGCTTGGAGAGCTTGAAGATATGATTTTAGCTTTGATTATTCATGGCTTGCAGATAAAAATCATATCTAGAAGACTTTTTGACAGGGAAAAGTGGTCCATTGAAATAAGCTAAAAATCGATACTAAGAGTTTTAAATAATGTGGAAGATAATAGAAGAAAGATATTTTATGATACTTGGACCACCAATACAATATATGGAAGAAATTTGCTTGAAGACAGTTTGAATCATATATAGTTACAGCAAAAAAATACAATGAAATATATATATTTCGAGAGATGGATGGAATTTTATTGAAGATCTCAATAGCAGGCAAAAGAATTAAAACATATAGAAGAAGAAATGGAAAGTTTTACACCAATGATCTTAACTCCATCAAAAAATAAAGAAATATTAGAAGGTGATGAAGGGATTGGAATGGAAGATGAAGAAGATTAAACTTGGCACATACCGGAGGATGTGCAAGTTTAGAGGGGGAGCATGTCGTACTGCATTTACGTGCAGTGTATAAAAATATTAAAAATCTTGTATCTATTGTTAATATATGTGTGAGTACTAGAGGTTATTTTAGAAGATATTATAAAGAGAGGATTTATTATAGCCACTTGATTAGTGAACTAAGATGGCTATTTGTTTTGTTCCTATCTTATTAATATCCTAGAATAGACTCTTTTGTAATTAGAAGAAAAGTAAAGGTTGTTTTACCTTTCTTGTTGACTTTTGAGGTAGAATGGACCTTGTGAGGGGTAAGAAAGAAGAGCATGGGGTGAATAAGGCCCATCCTATAGGGATTGGCTGCCCATGTGGGCGTCTCATAGTCTAATATGGAAAGAAAGGAAGATATACTCCTCTTACTAGACCGAGAAGAGAAGGGAGTTTTTGAGTGGTGAACTTTGGAGAGAGATAGCTCCAAGAAGATAGAAGTGTTTGTAGTGAAAATTTGTGGGTGTATTCTTCAAATTGTGAGAATTCTAGAACCTACTTACTTGCTTGTATTGGAGTTGTAAACAAAAAGTTACGCTTGTTTTAGTAGAGTGAGGTTTGCTGCCACCCGATGAAGAGGGGCAGAAACTTCGAGCTGCCACTGCAAGTTTGATTTCAACTCTTTCTTAGTGAAATTTATAAAGAGTGTGGAAAATTGTGCTAGCTTTCTATCAAGACATCTCTTGTAGCATTTGGAGTTGGAGAGCAAAAGTTGTGAGCTTGAGAGTGGGAAAGGGTTTGTTGCCATCCGACGAAGAGGGGCAGAGACTTTATTCAACCACCCAAGTCGGACAGTCTCTTCAATCTTTTTGATAACTTAGGTGCTTATAGAAGCTTGTATAAACTTTCCAAAAAATCAAAAATCAATACATTTAGAGCTTTGATGAAAGTTTTATGAGCCGTGAAGTGTCAAAGAGGAAAAATTATTGCTAGGGTTTGAAGAGTAGAATTGACTAGCTACAAAATCTGGAGTTTGAGAGGCATGCATGTAAAATTTTAGAACAAGCTAGATGATGGAGTGAGCTTTCTAAAAAGCTATTGCATGTCCAATTTGGAGAAGGAAAGTGATCACAACAAAGGCTGAAGTGAAGAGGAGCTTTGCTGCCTTTGCATTTGCTTGGAAATTTTAGCGCCTACTTCTTTTAGTCATAACTTTTAAATGGTAAGTCATCTATTTGTGAAATTTTGATATGTTTTACAATGGATTATTGGCTTTCCATAGGCTGTAAGCACGCTTGATTCGACCTTTGGATGAATTTTTAGTGATTTATTTAGTTTCAGCTTGTTGTATAACTTGTATTCCTCATATGCGGTTGTATTTTGAGGTATACTTGAATACATATATACTTTGCTTATACCTTTTATACAAGTATATATACTTGTATTTATACAAGTATATATACTTGTATTTATACAAGTATTCTACAAGTATTTTATAAGTATTATATATAATATTTGTACAAGTATTACACCAAGGATTTATACAAGTATTATATAAGTATTTATATAAGTATTATTCAAGTATTTATACTTTATATTTGTACAAGACTTGTATAAGTATAATACAAGTATAACTTGAAAACTTGAATAAATATTGTGCAAGTATAGAATATACTTGCACGGCTTCCTCTCATGTTCCCTGCTAGTTCTAGTAGCAGCTAGGAACCCGGCGTTTTCCCAAGGCGAATTCTCTCTACCCGACAACGTAACAAAAGAAGGATCAACTTTTGCTATTTATGCCACACCTGTTTCTAATGGTGGAAAGACTTTAAGTTGCATTCCAAACCAATATTTGGATTATCAGGACATTTTTGAGAAAAAAAATATAGATATTCTTCCGAAACATCGTCTATATGATTGTTCAATCGACCTCAAGGAAGGAACTTAGCCACCATTTGGACCAATCTATAATTTATCACAAGATGAGTTGGTTGAATTCAAGGTGTATATTGACGAGAATTTGGCCAAGAATTTCATATGCCATTCTAAATCTGCAGCATGAGCTCCAGTTTTATTTGTGAAAAAAAAAGATGGATCATTGCGAATGTGTGTTGATTATCAAGGACTTAACAAGATCACAATCAAGAACAGATATCCATTATCTTTCATATCAGGACTCCTTAACCAATTAAATCAAGCTAATATCTATACAAAAATAGATCTAAGAGGAGCATATAATCTGGTATGCATCAAAGAAGGAGATGAATGGAAAACTGCGTTTCGAACCAGGTACGAATATTTTGAATATAATGTCATGCTTTTTGGACTTATGAATGCAATAGCTGCTTTTCAACATCTCATGAATGATGTTTTTTGTGAGTTCCTAGACAATTTTGTCATCTGCTACCTAGACGATATTTTGATCTATTCTAAGAATGTAGAAGAACATGAAATATATCTTCATCAAGTATTACAAAAATTTAGGGATGCGAGATTGTACACCAAGATGGAAAAGTATGTATTTCATATTACTCAAGTTGATTTCTTTGGATACATCATTTCAAATGATGGTCTCATGATGGATTCTAAGAAAGTCCAGATAATTGTAAATTGGAAGATTCCAAAGACGATAAGAGATGTCCATTGTTTTTTGGGATTTGCTAATTATTATCGGATCTTCATCAAAGATTTCTCTCAAGTTACAGCTCCACTTACACGTTTGACCTGTAAAGACAAACTCCAATTGAATGAAGAAGCGGAAACAACTTTTGAAGCTTTGAAGACATTGTTTGTTTCTACACCAATCTTATATCGTATTGATTTTTCTAAGGCATTTTTTATAGAAACAGACGCATGAGACTTTACCTTGGATGTGATTTTGTCACAAATGGGAACAGATGACAAACTTCATCTAGTAGCTTTTCAATCAAGAAAATTCTCATGAGCCGAGATCAATTATAAAATCCACGACAAAGAACTTCTTACAATCGTGGATTCCCTTCAAGAATGACATCATTATCTAGAAGGCACTTCTAGTCCAATCATCGTATATATAGATCACAAGAACCTTGAGTATTTCATGTCGACACGCATATTGAATCATCGTCAAGCTCGTTGGAGCATGTCTTTGTAAAGATTCGAGTTCATTATCACTTATCGACCAACAAAACAATAAGGTTTGTCTGATGTTCTTTCTAGACGTTCTTATTTTGCACCAAAAGAAGGAGATACAGCTTTTGAACAACAAAGAACAGCCTTCTTGAAATCGGAGCAATTTCATCTTTGAGCAATGAAATCAACATTGACTGTTGATTCAACTTTTTTCAAGCAAATTTAGTCAAGTATATCCTCAGATCCTCTTGTTCATGATATCAAGAATAATTCTTCCAAGACTCATGATTCTTTTATATTCGAGTTCAAGAATAACCTACTATATTTCAAAGGACGCCTATATGTTCAAGAAGGAGAAGTACGTTTACGTGTTCTTCAAGCACATCATAATTTTTTAGCGGCAAGATATTTTAGATACAACAAGACTTTGGAACTTATATTAAGAGATTTTTGATGGCCTCAAATGTGGAAGATAATCAAAGACTTTGTACAATCATGTCATATCTGCTCAAGATCCAAAACTCCTCGTCATCGACCTTTTGGACTTCTTCAGCCATTATTTATTCCAGAACAATTATGGTCTTCTGTTTCTATGGATTTCATCATAGATCTTCCAAGCTCAAGATCTTATGACTCTATATTTGTGATAGTAGATCGATTCACCAAGATGGCACATTTTGTGCCATGCACAAAATCTATCACAAGTGAAGAAACAACTAAGCTTTTCATTGATAATTGCTATCATGGGTTACCTAAGGATATTATATCAGATAGGGGAACTCAATTTGTGTTAAGATTTTGGAGAACCCTTTTCAAGATCTTAAAAGTGGATATAAAGCTATCTTCAACTTTTTATCCTCAAACTGACAAATAAACAAAGCGCGTGAATTAAGTCTTGGAATAGTACTTAAGGTGTACCATCAACTACCAACAAGATGATTGGACAACTCTTCTGCCATTGGCAGAGTTTACTTATAATAATATGATACATTCTTCTATGTAACAAACACCTTTCTTTGCCAATTATGGTTACCACCCACGACTTGATGCTTTTGACTTTTCAAAAGTTGATAATCCAGCGGCAGAAGATTTGGCAAATCGTTTGTCAAAGCTACATGCAATAATGAAGGTGCAATTAAAAAAAACTCTAAAACGATAAAAAAAATAAAATGCAGATGTATATCGCAAGGAAAAACCACAATTCAATGTGGGGACAAAGTATGGTTACTTTGTCGTAATATCAAGACTACTCGTCCTTGTGATAAGTTGGACTATCGTAGACTTGGATATATTTTTCCTATTTCTGAACAGATCAATTTAGTTGCATATTAATTATATGTACCGGAGTCCATGAAGATCCATCCTATATTCCATCAAGCCATACAAGACAGTGGATATACAAGGAAGAAGACAAATGCCATCGCCTCTTATAGAAGTGGACAACAATGAAGAATTTGAATTTGAAGAGATTTTGGATTCAAGGCGGTGCCAAAATCGACTGAAATATCTTGTGCATTGGTACGGATATAATATTAGTGAACGCACATGGGAGCCATCCAAGATTCTAACAAATGCACTAATAAAAGTTAATGCATTTCATCGACAACATCCGTCAAAGTTAAGGTAAAGAATCAAAAAAATCTTTGCTATAAAACAAAGAAGGTTCTATAAAGATTTCATCCTATCTTATATATTGTTTGTTATTTCTTTAGATTTGTTTGTGCTAAAGAAATGGAGCATCAACAACCAACAAATTTAGCTCAAGAGCCATCATTTGCTCATTTATCAAATGAGACATTACGACTATCACAACCTGTAAGACGAAAAAATAGAGATAAAGACCTTCAAAAACAACATGTCTTTCTTTGGATTGATGGCAAAATACAACGTGTTTGATATCACGACCTTGGAAGAGACTCTCAATATTTGGTGATATTTTTAGAAGTAGGAACTACTCCTGATGGTGTCCCTAATGTTTTCTTTGAAGAGAGTTATGAAGGCCTCAACAATGATCAAATAATAGGGTGGTCCTTTCACCTTGGTATAGGACATTATCGATGGCTGAAAGGACCTATCAACTACCTTCGAAGGAAATAAAAATCAGAGTATGTGGCAAGCACAATTTGACGTATCGTAGACTTCCTTAACATATAATCACCGCTCCTTGTAAAACTCGTCCCTAGAAGGGGGGATAATATCACAGACATAAGATTTATTCTAATAATTATCTAAGTAATATAGACCAATAGAAATAGATAAAATAAGTTGATAGAGAAGTTTTCTAGAAGCTTCATAGATACGGAATCATCTTTATACATGTCTATAGGTGATTGGTAGGTTAGAAACTTAGTCAACGAGCTAGCCACATGGTGCACATGTTGGTAGCTTGTAGAACAAGCTTGCTATGTATCGCATATGTTGGTAGCTTGCAGAACAAGCTAAGTACGTGGCTCACATGTGGATAGCTTGCAGAACAAGCTAAGTACGTGGCTCACATGTGGAAAACTTGTCGTGTAAGTTTGACACGTGTCTTGTAAATTAAGACATATGTATGAGATCCTATGGAATACCTCTGTCGGGGTAGAGAGAATCTGCCTCAAGAAAGTACTGGGCTTTTGGCTGCCACTAATTATTCAATCAAGCTTCAAAAATGAGAAAAACTCAAAGTTTATATATATATATATATATATATATATATTTCTTTTTTAAGAAATTACATCAAATACATAAGCCTCAAGTAACTAACAACATCCAAAGTATGATAAAATCCTCTAAAACCTTATATATCTTTATGTGGAAATTTTCCCAAACTTCAACATCTCATATCTCCTGATCCGACCGTCCAAACATGGTAAAATTTTACATTAAGTACTGATCAATTTTTATCAACCTTTACAACAATTTTCAACTGCAAATTCATTGCAGATCTTGAGATATCTTGAAAACCCTAACAGCCGCTTCAAACCCTTGTCTTTATACACCCGCATACAAATTTCTTCATATCTCACAAACTATAAGCTCAAATTCCATGAAATTTGTATGCATAGCTTCTTAACACAAAATTTCACATTCTCCAAGAAGTTTGAGCCAAAATTTCGTCTGAAAACTCAAGTTATGGCTCAAAGCATAACTATTAACAACACAGTGTGCTTACTGCCTTGGAATTGGATGCGCTGTCTTCAACTCTTCATATCTCCTTCGTCTAAACTCAAAACTTAAGAATTCCTTCATAATAGACGTAGATCTTGAAATCATCTTTCCAACCGCACCGTTCGATCTCCAAAAGCCTCCGTACAACTCCGCGAAATTCCAAAAGAGTGACAGTATGTATGAAATCCATTCTTTAACTTTGAACAAGTATAACTTCTTCACCGTAACTCCAAATTGCCTAAAATTTCCTCTCAAACTATATCCAAAATCCTAAAATTTACAACTCTACCTCTGAAATTGCAAATCCCCCTTTTGAAGTCGCCAAAAACCCCCTGTTAAGGTCGCGGGCAGCCTCCTCAAAGCCCATTGGGCATGGTATTCGACCAATAGGGATGAAGTTCCCTATTCCTTGCCTTCATCCGACCATGGCTTGATTTCATCCCTCCCAATTAGCCTCTTATTAGCTTATATTTTCATCCTTAAGTCCCCACCTTCTCTCAAGGCTTCATACTAAACATTTAGATCTTATAATTTTTAAATACCATAACTAAAATAAGTAAAATAAAATAAAATAAAGTTTCTTCTATCAACCATTTTTAATTTAACTTACTAACCATTCTAACACACATCTAGATTCATAAACATATAATATATTTTAACTAATTTTTACATACTGTAAGTAATTACAGTACGACACCGCCACATAGCTTTTAGTTAGATAGTATTTATAGAGGCAAGAGTGAAGCCTTGCCTTCTTCACTCTTGTCAACTCCTTTCTTGATTCTAGTCTAGTTTTAACAGTCTTCATGTTTCTAGTCTTTGACAATAGCCATTCTAGTTTCCCATTGAATATACATATTTTCTTATTCTTATTTTATAACTTTTTTTTGATACAATTTTTATTAAATTATACATCTTTTTCTAGTTCATGTCCCTGATATAGATTCTTTATTCCACAAATCAAAAAAGGTCATATATTATCATCTAATATTTTTTATTGTTTTATCATATCACTATGTTTTGGTACCCAAAAATTCAAAAATCATTACTTTAGTAGATTTAAGAGCCTTTGCTTGCTTTATTGGCTTAAAATTTTTAAAAATCTATAAAATTCTTCTAGTCAAGGCATTCTTGTAGAGGTCATAAATAGTTGACTTTTATCCTCTAAAGATATTATTTATGAAACTCTAATAGATTGGTTTCATGAATAACATCAAAAAATTATAATAGCTAGGTTGTATATCATTAGGTTTCTATTTAATTCCATCATTTTAGAACTTTCTTTACTTAAAAGATATAACCTCTATATGGATTGGATATCCTATAAAATAAAATTTTCTAGAATAACACAACATGTTGTTATTAAATTTCATAAAAAATATCATACACCTTCTAAATTTAAAATCATAAATTATTTTTTTTATTGGAACTAAAGTTTTTATAAACACAACCAAAAAAAGTATTATTTTTTTTATTTATACAACTTTAACGTTTAAAGTGGTAAGTATTCTAAAAATCCTTTCAAAAGAATTTAAATATTTTAAAAATATATTTTAAAAAAAGAATGTAGATACCTTATTAAAATATTATCCGTATGATTATACTATTGATCTTCAAGATGGCACACAACCATATGCATGAATTATTGTAATTTCAACAAAGTGACAATAAAAAATTATTGTTATTTGTTATTAATATCTGGGCTCCCTAACCAATTGGATCAAGCTTAGATCTATATCAAAATAGATTTTTGCAAAGCTTATAATCTAATATCCATAAAAAAAAGAGAAACAAATAGAATATCACTTTTTATACAAAATATGGATATTTTGAATATAATATCATGCCTTTTGATTTTATAAATGCACCAATTATTTTCTAATATTTAATGAATAATATATTTTATTATATGATATTTAGATGATATCTTTATTTATTCTAAGATTCTAAAAAATCATGAATAATATATCCATCTTATCTTACAAAGTTTATAAGATACTGGATTATATGCCAAATTAGATAAATATATATTTTATGAATCTTAATTAAAATTTTTTAACTATGTCATTTTAAATAAAGACTTAATAATGGATTTGAAGAAGATTAAGACCATTAAAAATTAAAGAATTTTAAAACAAATATATGATATTCAATACTTTTTTAGATTTATAAAATTTTATATGATCTTTATCGATAATTATTTTTAAAGAGTCGCTTAGCTTATATAATTGACATGCAAGGATAAGCTCAAATAGAGATCAAAAGCTGAAAAAGCTTTTGAATGCTTAAAGACAACATTCACTACAACTCTTGTTTTGATTCATTTAGATTTTTCCAAGTCATTTTTTTATAGAAACCAATGATTCAAACTTTATATTAGAAGTAGTCTTATCACAACTTAGAAGAAAAATGAAACTGCATCCAATTACATTCTACTCCAAAAAATTCTTGGTCTTAGAGATTAATTATAATATTGATAATAAGGAACTTCTTGCTATTGTGGATTTGTTTTAGAAATAATACTATTTGCTTCAAGGCGCTTCACATTCAATAATTATATATATAGATTATAAGAATCTTGAACATTTCATATTGGCTTATATATTAAATCATCTTCAATCCCATTAGAATATATCTCTATCTCATTTTGACTTCAATATCACATATCAACTCAAGAAGCAATAAGGATTGTCAAATGCTTTATCAAGACAATCATACCTTGTACAAAAAAAAAAAAAAAAAAAAAAAAACAATATATAATTAGTAACAGACAACGTTCTTGAAACCTAAGAAATTTTGTATTTAAGCAATTATTTTATCAATTCTAGTGGATTCTTTGTTTCTTGATTAAATTCATATAACCTTGATAATGGACCCTCTTATTTTTTAAATTAAATATTATTTAAATAATATCTATAATAATTTGAATATATTTAAATTTAAAGACAATCTCTTCTATTTTAAAGAACATCTATATATCCCAGAAGGACCATTATGCATTTGTATTCACTAAATATATCATGACTTTCCAACTAAGGATATTTTGGATTCAATAAGACATGGGAATTTATTTTTAGATATTTTTTTGGCCTCAAATATAAAAATTTGTTAAAAAAAATTTCTTTTCCTACAATACATATTTTAGATCAAAAAATCCTCAACATTATCCATATAGACTTTTTCAATTGCTACCAATTCCAAAACAACTATAGTCTTCTATTTCTATAGACTTCATCACAAATTTTTTTGCCATCAAATTTTTTTAATATCATATATATAATTGTTAATCAATTTATGAAGATGGTACATTTTTTTCTTTGAAAGAAGACCATTATTGGTGAAGAAACAATAATTCTTTATTAATAATATCTATTGATACCATGGATTACCAAATGATATTATATTAGATTAAAGATCACAATTTTTGTCTAAGTTTTAGAAATCACTTATTGAAATTTTTTGAATAGATATTAAATTTTTTTTAGTATTTTATCTACAAACCAATGGCAAAATGGAATAAGTCAATAAAATCTAAGAGCAATACTTAAAATATACCATTAATTATTAATAAATCAATTAGAAATTTTATTTGTTTCTAGTCAAATTTGCCTACAACAATATGGTTCATGCATCTATTCAATAAATTCTATTTTATTTCAATTATGGTTGTCATTTAAAATTAAATATGTTATCTATTGATAGATCTAAAAATCCAACAATAAATAACTTTACAAACAAAATAATTGATATCTAAGCTACTTTGAAACTTCAATTGGAAAAAATTCAAGTACGTTCTAAAGAATCAACTAACATGTAGAAAAAGGAGCAATTCCTATTTCAAGTTGGCAATAAAGTGTAGTTGTTTTAGATCTATCAATAGATTATCAAAATATACAATATAAAGACTATTTGACCAGCTCACAAGTTGGACTACTGAAAGTTGGTACCATTTTTTATTTTTAAAAAAATTGACTTTGTTACTTATTAATTAGAACTACCAACATCCATGAAAGTACATCATATTTTTTATACATCTCTTTTAAAATCTTATAGAGAATCAAGCATATTAGAAAGAATACAATTGCTATTGCTTTGTCTTGAAATGAATAGTTATGAAGAATTTGAATGAAAGAAGTATTTGATTCAAGGCTAAGGCGGAGACAATTAGAGTACTTTGTGCATTGGCACGGTTACAATATTAATAAGCACACATAGAGGCCAACTTCAAATTTAATCAATGTGCCACAAAATGTACAAAAATTTCATCAACAACATCCTTCTAAACCTAAAATGGCAAGATATATTAAATAATACTTCCATTTGGCATATCCAAATATAATGCATTCTAAACTTTGCAATTTTTTTGTAAATGAGATGGAAGTAGTCTCAAAAGTTTCAGAACTCAACCTTCATATACATATGAACTAACAAGTTTAGAAGTAATTTCATTCCACCTTAAGATTATGATATATCTTTAAATTAGCTTGCATAGTTAAATATGGATAATCAAGAGGACAATACCATATCAATTAAGCCATTTCAATTGAATATTTTATGCCATCAATCTCAAAATAAAAAATTGCCTAAATCAAGAAGATATCAAAAAATATCCAACAATCATTTTGTAGCAATCATAATTGAAGTAAAATCTACCCATGAAGGACATCTTGAAGTAATGTTTGAAAGACATTTTTGAAATAAATACATAAAAGTTTAAGATGGTAAAAGATGTTGATCATTATTATTGGTTATAAAGATCAATAAATCTTTTGATTTGCAAAAGATAGTTTGAATATGTAAGAGATATCATACAAAGAAGTTTTTAGAAGGTTCTATTTGATTCTAGAGAATATTTAATATTTTGAAGAAAATCCTAGTAGATTCTAGTAGGTTCCAAGAAGGTTTAAAAAAGCCTTAGAAGGTTCTAGGAGATCTTAGATATTCATAGAAGGTTTTTGGAAGCATAGATATTTTAAAAAGTTGCCAAAGACAAATCTTAGGCTTGCTTTACTTCCAAGTATCAAAGAAATTCTTTAAGGAGCTTCTTTGCACCAAATATATATGAGTCAAGATTTAGAAAATCCTTAGTCTTAACAACACAATCATTGTGGCTCAATTTGGACCTTTTAGTCTTGTTCTTGTATCTTGTTGTAACTCTTTGCTTGTAATATAAAGGAAAAAAATTTATTTCAATTCTTTAAACTTTTGGAATCTTATTCTACTTATGTGGTACCTCCATAATATACAATGGTAGAAATGAATGCTCAAGTTTGATACCATTACCTAAAGAATTAAATAACTTTACATCTCTAATAGAATTTAAAATAAAAGAATATATAAGCTTGATAATATTGCTAAAAGAATTATGCAACCTTATATCTTTAATGTCTTTTAGTATAGGTGGATGCTTGAGCTTGACATCATTGTCAAAGAAATTAGGCAATCTTATATTTTTGATAAATCTTGATTTAAAAGAATATTCAAGATTAAAATTCTTATTAAAAGAATTGGACAATCTTACATCTTTGTCACATTTTAATATAAGTGGATATTCTAGTTTGATGTTTTTACCAAAAGAATTAAAAAACCTTATATCTTTGATAGATTTTAATACAAATGGATGTTTAAATTTGACATCATTGCAAAAAGAATTAAACAATCTTATATATTGGATAGATTTTAACATGAGATTTTTTATATATATTTTATATATCATTAAAAAAAATTAAAAAATTATAAATATTGGATAGATTTTAACATGAGATTTTTTATTTTTTATTTTTGTAATTGACATTATTATAGAATTATTTGAGAATATAAAAAAAATTGAGGTAATCATATAAATAATAAAAACTATGTATTGTTTTTAATGTAAAGTATGTATCTTCAACATTTATGATTAATTTACGTAATAATTTTTTAAAACTTGTTTTAATATTATATCAGCTTTTAAATAAGATTATAATTATTTTAATTAGATCAAACTAAAGTCTTTATATTAATCTATATTATATAGAGCTAATCACATAAATTCAATTATTTAAGTAGAAATTTCTATTTTTTTTTATTTTTTAAAATTAATTTAATATAGTTTTTTTTTAGATTTTGAATTGTAAAAAATAATTTAATTTAAAAATTATTATTATTGTTTAATAGTCTTAAATCGATTTTCTATAATAATCTTATTATTTATTATAAGTAAGTTAATATGTTATAAGTATATTATATATATATATATATCTATAAATTTAAAATACTATAAATAAATAAAAATTAAAATTATATATATATATATATGTGTGTGTGTGTGTGTGTGTGTGTGTATATATATATATATATATATATATATATATAAATACATATATACAAGTAAGTATTAAGTAAAAATTTTAAAACTTTATTTATTATTAATGAATAATTATTTAATTATACCATATTATACTAACAATCAAAGCTTATTTTAAATCAATTATTTAAATATTAAAAGATGATTATAAAATTAAATAAAAAATAGCATTGATATATAATAGACAAGAGAATAATATATAAATAATAGATGCTATAATTGAAATATTAAAAGACAAAGGAATAAATTTCTACTTGTACAAAGCTTGACAAGGATTTTATATCCACAAATATAAACAATATATAATAAGAACTTATTGTTCAAATAAATAAAAGAAAAGTCATATTTTAAATACCAAAAATTGCTTGTAATTCTATTTAATAGCATATAATAAAAATATCTTATTAAATTTGGTTAAACTTATTTAAAATATCATTATTTATGTCAAAATCTACTAGGCACTTCAAAGATCCATTATAGATCACAACCATATTTTTGAAATTTTATTCACAACCTATCTTTAAAGCTAAATTGCTACAATCTAATCAATTCTTTTTAAAACTCATTATAAAAAAACTCTACAACTCAATCTTCTTTTTTAAAAGTATGTATAAACCAAGAATTGGAATAAAATTGGAATCAGAATAAGAAGATAGATTGTAGAAAATGTTCACCAATCACTCTATTTTTCTGCGCAACCTATGGCAGTCAAAATTCGCAGCACAGAAAATTACGTTCTCAGAAATGTAACCCTAGCGAAAGTTGAGGACATTGTATTTGCGGCAGAGATATGTGATAAAATGTGCTGATCAGCAACAGCCATTACACCATGTAGCATATTACAGTGGAGCGATGTCAAAATATTGCGATAGGGGCTCCTCAAACTGCGATTGGCAAACTTTTTCCAAAATGCCCGTTGCTCTTCGATCCAGGTCCTCATTGAGGGCGTCAAACCTGCTTCTCTCAAAATTTATGCAAATCCAGCCTGGCCAGGTGGCTGAAACATTCTTGGCTTCAAGGAGGGAGGTGTCCACACGGTGTTGTCAAGATAAAAATAATATTTGTAAATTTTACTTCGTCTGTAACAAAAATATAATGTAAAAACCATAGTATCAATTTAGATGCTAAAAATTAATTCATCTCATACTTGGAACGAATTGGAAAGTAGCCTTTAGCATGTGAGTTCATTAGCCTGAAGTGTAAGTTTATTACAACACACAGGTGTGAACAGTGCCCTAGCCTCGCACCAGTGTGAGTAGAACTCTTACATGGCACCAGCGTGAATAGATCTCTTCCTGAGCACCTTCTAGAAAGGCCAAAATCCCCGCCACCTGGTCTCATCACGAACTCAAACTGTCACGCACACGAAGAGTATCAGACACTGTGAAGCTCTCAAGCTCCACCAATTCCCTGCAATGCTGAGAGTGGAGGATCAGCACAGAAATGGCAACGTTGCATCGCAATGTGAGTAGATCAAGACGATGACGCAAGTATGATTAGCAAGCGTTTCTGAAGCCTCTAATACCTCGCACAGTTGGCGGGAGTCTCGGCCTCTGCGCGTGCGAATTATGTCGTTTGGAATCTGGAGCTCTCAGCAAGCGGCAACTTGCATTGAGAGCTTGGACAGTGGTGCAGAAATCTGAGATCCTACGCGAAAAAAGGATTGAAACGTTGGCCGCATCAGATACTCGATTAGGTCGTTACAATTGGAGGAAGATGATGCTGTCGTTATTGCTTGATTGTTTCATTGGAGTCTCCCCGGCAGCAGCCTTAGGTCTTATCTTCTGTCTCTTGTATCACACTAATGCACTGAACTTCGGCACTTCAATGGTTCTAACGAAAGGGTTGTTGAAAAGACCGGCGACAATTCATGCTTTCGGTCTGATTTGATGATGAGGCCGCAATCAGGATGTGCGAGAAAGAATTATGAGCGAGTGGATGTGGAGGGAGGCTTTGACAATATTCTCAAGATGAGAATTCCTTATGACATGGAGTTCAGAGAACAGAAGCTAATGCCTTGTCTGGCGATGTGCCTAGGACATGATTTTGCGCTTTACTGTGGATAATATGGCAACGTCCAGGACACGGTAACCCCAAATGGATCTGGGGAAAGAATACAAGGGCAGGAAGAAGAGGAAGAAGCCCTGCAGTGCATCCACTAGTGCTTCCCTCAGACACGCAGAGGGGCGCAAACCGCCAGTGCTGAGCACGGCAAGGGGCCTGCTCAACATGCTCAAGGAGAAACATCCCATACTCAAGCTACATGCGCTCAACAACCTCAACGTCTTCATGGAGCAATTTTGGCCCGAAATCGCAGCCGAAATCGCCCAAATCGAACTGGTCTACGAAGACGAGCATTTCGAGCACCGGCACTTAGCAGCTCTAGTGGCGTCCAAGGTGTTCTACCACCTGGGAGACCTCACGGAATCCTTGGTTTATGCTCTGGGTGCAGCTTCCCTGTTCAATGTCTCAGAGAGGAGCGAATATGTGCAAACATTGGTGGCGAAGTGCGTGGACGAGTACATTAGCATCAATGTGAGGCTGGAGAAGGGGGAAGATTGCTTCTACTTGGATCCCAGGCTCATTGAAGTTGTAGACAGGATCTTGGATCAGTGTCTCATGGACGGGAAATCCGAGCAAGCTTTAGGGATTGCGCTAGAATGCCGACGGTTGGATATATTGGAGGAGGCGATCACTAGAGGCCAGCATCCAGAAACAAACTTGAACTATTGCCTCAAACTCTCCCAAACGTTCGTAAATTCTCGGCAGTTTAGACAGGACGTGCTGCGGTTGTTGGTGAAGAATTACCAGCGACTGCAGGAGCCCGATTATTTGAGTCTCAGCCAGTGTTTGATGCTGTTGGATGAACCCCAGGAAGTGGCAAAAGTGTTGCAGGCGCTCGTTCGAAGTGACGGAAGGAACGCATTGGTGGCATATCAAGTAGCCTTCGACCTGTTCGAGAATGAGAACCAGAGATTCTTGACCAGGGTGGATGAGTTTCTCCAGGACTCTGAGGCTTCCGAATCCCCACAGAATCATGGCATGGAATTAAATTCCAATTTCACTAGATCCTCTCTAACAACGCAACCTGCTCTAAACGATGAACAAAGGCCAGTTGATTTGGACAGCGACCACAAAGCTGTTGATTCTCCCGAACCACACTTTGATTCTTCCGAACCACACTTTGATTATAATGCTGGTGCTTTGGCATCATCCTCACAAAAACCACTAGCTATGGAGTTGGATCAGCAGTGCCAGGATATCGGAGGTCCCAGTAAAGGAAAGCAAAGATTGTCCTGTCATGAGAGAGTGAAGAAGCTGAAAGGGATTTTGAGTGGCGACATCCCCATCAACCTCCATCTCCATTTCCTGAACAGCAACAATAGATCTGACCTCCTGCTTTTAAAGACTATCAAGCAATCACTTGAGACTCGCAGCAGCATCTGCCACACCGCCACGATCTACACCAATGCTCTCCTGCATGCCGGCACAAAAGTGGACACATTCTTGAGGGAAAATTTGGACTGGCTGCGATACTCCACAAATTGGGCGAAGTTCAGTGCCACAGCAGGGTTGGGGGTGATATACAGGGGCTATCTGCACCAAGGAATGTCCCTGCTCTCTGCCTATTTGCCCCAACATCGCGGCAGTCCATTCTCAGAAAGCGGCGCGTTATACGCCCTGGGATTGATTTACGCCAACCATGGCAAGAGGGTGAGGCACTTCCTCTTGGAATGCCTCCGAAACGCCAACCACGAGGTGATCCAGCACGGGGTGTGCTTGGGTATCGGTCTCGCTGGGCTGGGAACTGCAGATGATGAGATTTATGAAGAAGTCAAGGGGATATTGTACAGAGAAAGTGCGGTAGCTGGGGAAGCTGCGGGGATTGCTATGGGGTTGCTGTATGTTGGCTTCGGGACTGACAAGGCAGGGGAAATGCTGGCCTACGCGCAGGACACGCAGCATGAGAAGATCATGAGAGGGTTGGCACTAGGGATCGCGCTCACCGTCTACGGGCGGGAAAATGAAGCGGATTCCCTAATTGAGAGGATGACGAGGGATCAGAACCCGGTGATGCGCTATGGCGGGATGTTCGCCTGGGCTATGGCGTACAAAGGGACTGCTAACACTACAGCCATTCGGCGATTACTGCATCACGCGGTCCATGATGTGAGTGACGATGTGAAGCGAACCGCGGTGATCGCGTTGGGGTTTGTCCTATGCACACAGCCCGAGCAGACGCCAAGAATTGTTTCTCTTCTCGCGGAGTCTCACAATGCATATGTCCGCTACGGGGCGTCCCTCGCGATAGGAATCTCCTGCGCTGGAACGGCGTCAAAAACAGCGATTGCATTGCTCGAGCCGCTCATCACTGACTCAATCGACTTCGTGCGCCAGGGCGCGCTCATTGCGATGGCCATGGTGCTGATACAACACACCGAGGCTTACGAAGCGCGCGTGGGGCCGTTCCGAAAGCAGCTCGAGAATATCATGAAGAACAGGTACGAGGAGCCGATGACAAAGATGGGGGCGATTCTCGCGCAGGGGATCCTCGACGCAGGGGGCCGCAATGTGAACATTCTGTTGAAGTCGAGGAATGGCCACTGCCGGATGACTGCGATAGTGGGGATGGCCATCTTCTGCCAATTCTGGTACTGGTACCCTTTCATCTATTTCATCAGCCTGTCCTTCTGCCCCACAGTCTTCATCGGCCTCACGGAGGAGCTTCGCGTCCCAAAGTTCAACTTCATTTCTCAAACGAAGCCATCCATGTTCGCATACCCGCCACCCACACCTGCCCCATTCGCAGATTCACCGTCCAACCCCAACTCCCCCCCTGCCACGCTCTCCATCGCCACGAAACAACCTCACGTCGATGCGAAAGACCGCAACACAAACAACGCGAAAACTCAAGCTCCAATTACGCAAGAAGCAACCAGAACCACAGCGCCAGCATGCTACTCACCAAAGTCCCTTAGAAGAGACCAGACCGAGGACATGGAGAAGCAGCAGGATCCACCAGCAATCGGGAGTGTGGACCCGCCTCACGAGCCTGCGTCGGAAGTGCTCAACAATCCAACGCGTGCCATCCCTGCTCAAGTGAAATTCTTCCACTTCCCTGAGAGCAATCGCTTTGTGCCGCTCCTACCACAGCGGCAGCCCTCGGGGTTCGTCATGCTGTACGATACACAACCCTCCGAATCCGCTGAGTACATGTGGGATATGGAGGATTCCACACAGACAGCTCCGTAGGGTTTCGTTGCCGACCGCAGCGAATCTGCACAGCTTCCTTGAGAGCTCATGACCCAGACTTCCCAATTCACGATGCACTGCAACAACGCGAGGATTTGCAACGTAGCGGACATAGTGCCTTCAAGCTTCGCAAATCTGCACAGCTTCCTTGAGAGCTCATGATCCAGACTTCCCAATTCACGATGCACTGCAACAACGCGAGGATTTGCAACGTAGCGGACATAGTGCCTTCAAGCTTCGCAAATCTGCACAGCTTCCTTGAGAGCTCATGATCCAGACTTCCCAATTCACGATGCACTGCAACAACGCGAGGATTTGCAACGTAGCGGACATAGTGCCTTCAAGCTTCGCAAATCTGCACAGCTTCCTTGAGAGCTCATGATCCAGACTTCCCAATTCACGATGCACTGCAACAACGCGAGGATTTGCAACGTAGCGGACATAGTGCCTTCAAGCTTCGCAAATCTGCACAGCTTCCTTGAGAGCTCATGATCCAGACTTCCCAATTCACGATGCGCTGCAACAACGCGAGGATTTGCAACGTAGCGGACATAGTGTCTTCAAGCTTCGCAAATCTTTCCTGCACCGCATCGATCACCGTTGTCATGCACACACTAATGCACAAGTATTGCTCAGTTCATGTTTCTTCACGTCAAATTGTACAGTTTAGGGTTGGCCTGCATCAGTGCGGTACCTCTGGCACCACAAGTTTCAATCACAACAAAATGAGCAAAGATGTTAAGGGTTTGACGTTTTCGGTGAAATGATGAAGTGATGAGAAACGTTCTTTTTGAATTCGTTCTGTGTTGTTGTATGCTTGAAATTTTACAATCGGAAAACATGGGTTCAATTTTTTTTTTAACACAAATTTAGAAGTGAAAGTTTATTGGCTTTTTTTACTTGTGGTTTTAAAATTAGTGTGATGATTTCAGTCGTGTGTCTTGCAATTTTCAATATGTAATAAACATGCATTTTTGTAATACAATGGTTTCAGTACTAGCATGTACTATTTTTAAAACTCGATCAAAATAAAAATTATGCATCTCAACTTTATTTTTATATATATGTATGTATATATGATGTATGTATATATGTATTTTGTATATATGTATGTGCATATGTATATATATATGATATTTAGATTAAATAAAAAAATATTTCTAAAAATATTTATTTATTTATTTATATTTTATAATTATTTTAAAAAATAATATATAAAATAGATGTAATAAATGATATATTATCTTAAAATCACTGTTGAAGTAAATTACTATTGAACATCAATATAAGTAATATTACTTCTATTGATGTTCAATAGTAATTACTTCTATTGATGTTCAATAATAATTACTTCTATTGATGTTCAATAGTAATTACTTCTATTGATGTTCAATAGTAATTACTTCTATTGATGTTCAATAGTAATTACTTCTATTGATGTTCAATAATAATTACTTCTATTGATGTTCAATAGTAATTACTTCTATTGATGTTCAATAGTATATTCTTACTTCTATAAAGCTACAATAGAAGCATCATGCAACTTGAACACTGGGCATAAAAGCCTTATAATCCCAAAAAAGCTTCCACATAATTTTTACATTAGCTAGTATATATGCATGCAAAACTAAGGCTATCTCCAATCTTGTAGATGCCCTCCTACTATTCTAGACTTGGTTTAAAACTTTCTAGTTTCTTTACACTTGGCAATATTCATTTCAATATCTTTCTATTTTATAAATAAGTAAAAAAAATACAAAATAGTACAACATTGGTGCCAAAATATATACTAAAATATTCATAATTGCAAGAGTATTATAAGTACAAAAATATATATTAATGAGAATAAAATATAGTCTTTACATATTTTTATTAACATTAGTTGAAAAAAAATGAAGGATTTCTAAATTTTTAAGACTGTAAGATTTTAAGTTAAAAGCAAGAGATTAAGAAATATTTAAAGCCAATGTTTTCAAATAAAAGTTTAATGCACCCTCATACTACAGGCATTTTTAGATTTAAAAAAGAAAAAAGAAAAAAGAAAAAAGAAAAACTTCATCTTTCAATGTTACATTCATGCCAATTTTTCTTCCTTTATAATGTTTAATTATTTATTTATTCTAATGAGTATCAACCATATTTGTACATACTCCAGGAAAAAAAAAAAACCAGAAAAACCAGAAAAACCAAAAAAAAAGAAGAAAAAAAACATCATTGCCCCAATATATTATTACATTTTATGAACCCTTTTTCATTTGGTGCAATATTCTAAAGACAACTTCTCACCCAATTCACAAAATCAATAAACAACAACCTTCGTCATGACTACACCTGTTACTTTTTCAGAATTCGTAGTTACTTTTTTTACTTTCAGTTTTTCAACCTTCGTCCTGACTTTTGCCCACAAAAGGCACCCTATATCCCAGAAGCTTTGGAGATACGAAGTGATCCATGTCCAATATCGACTGTCGCCGCCGCTTTTCTCGGGCATCGCATTCAGACAACTTTGTACTAAACCAAGCTCCGATGCACCACTTGGTATCCTGTCCATCGCTCCATGCTTGATAGACACAGATTGTTTGGTAATTCTGCAAGCAGCAGGGGTTGATTCGCTGAGGAAAATTATATATTCCTCATTATCTGTGCCAGCTCGGACCTCGCATCCGCTGTCTGCGCCATTCTAAGATTGCGAACGGCGTCCAAATTTGGCTGCGAGGACTCGGAGCTAGTCGGAGAATCTCGCCCTGGTCACGAGCCCTGCGTTCCTGCACGCGAGATTCCCACACCACCGCTGTGCCACCTCCCACCATCGCCATTCGTTCGCTTAGCTCTTACATGTCCGATCTTACTTGGGCTGTGTTTGCAGACTCGCAGAGCTTGAAGAAGCAGCGATCCGTTGGGACGTCGTCAGCGAACTCTCCTGAAGTGTGCTCGTAAGTGCCGCGCACGATCCTGCGCTTGCTTCTCCGCCAGTTGGCAATTTCCCGTAGGTCTTGCACAATTGCAGTGGAGTGATTTGTTTGCAGTTGGCTAGATTGGTAGTCTGCGAAGGCTGGGGTCTTTTTGAGCGTGCCGGTAGCTGGTACTTGGGCATCTGGTTGTGATTACTAGGTCGTTTTGGATTGTAAGAGTGCTAGCGAAGGTCTACATTATGGGTTATTCATGCGCTCAGCACGTGCCAATGTGGCCACCCGGTCTTAGCTAAAACGTGGGAGAGCAGAGGATTTTGGGTTTTGGTGACTTTATATTTTGTCCGTAGAGCTTCGAAGGAGTTTGAAAGGTTTTTTTACGCTCTTTTGTAATCGCAATTTCTTCTGTTAAGAGTTGTTTGTTGATTTGGAGATTGATAGGAGCCAGGGTTTCCCTTGCCGAGCTCTGTTTTGGAAACTTTGTGCGAGAGCCATTGCGTGTAAGCATCTATTGTTCAGCGATTGACGTATGAGTTGAGGTTTTGATTATTGACTGGGGAACTGTAGGTGAAGGAGGTTGATAGCTATGGAGGACCACTCCCACTCTCACGACCATTCCCACGACCACAGCCATGATTTAGCCCATGGCCACTCGCATGATCACTCTCATGACGATCATACTCACGATCATGATCATCAACACGGCCACGACCATAGCCATGCCCACCCGTAAGCACCCGTCGTCCTTCTTTTCCATTGCATTGAGGCTGTTTGTATTCGCTCATGTTATGCGGGTATTTGAGAAATATTCAGGTGTTTTAGTTTGGCATAGCCTCGAGCTGGTTATCAATTCTAATGGTATGCTTTTAGATCCATTTGGAGTTTACAGCATCTTGAATTACTGTAACACGGACCCAGCACAGGCTTTAATTTGGGTTGTGTTCAATGTGGATAAATAGGGCTCAAGGAGAGTTTGTCGGTGCTGATGGGAAGATATACCATTCGCATGACGGGTTAGCTCCACATACGCATGAGCCTCTGGAGTCTCCAGGGTTTTTCAGCAGACGAGCTGCACCTCTTACAACACGAGACTTTAAGGAACGTGCCTTCACAGTGGGAATTGGCGGGCCAGTTGGCACTGGGTATGTGTTACAGAACCAGTCTTATATGATCTCTACTGTGTAATGAACTTCTCTAGTCCAGGTAGTGAGTTCTTGTGAACTTAAGAAAGTGTGGAGGGAACAGTATGGAGGATCGCAACTTTTTTGAAACTTTAGAAAATTTTGTTTATCAACTGCAGGCCAGGTTATTACTTCTATGTCTGATCAATTTGTAGTTGTACATTTGTGCTACAATGGAGTAATCTTGTTTTAAAAGTTCAATCGTGGTAATCTCTTCTGCTTTGAACATTCCAGGAAAACAGCGCTTATGTTGGCTCTGTGCGAATCCTTGCGCGACAAGTACAGCGTTGCTGCTGTGCGTTCTAAACCCTTATATTGCTTCTGTTGTCTTTTAATCACTGCATTTTATTCTAGACAGTGTTTGTTATTGCTTCTGCAATTGATGATTCCTTGAACACGCTGTTTTCTGAGGCAGGTCACAAACGATATCTTCACTGAAGAGGACGGAGAATTTTTAATCAAGCATGGAGCACTTGCTCCTGAGAGGATCCGTGCAGTACAGACTGGTGGCTGTCCACATGCAGCGATCCGAGAGGACATCAGCATAAACTTAGGACCTCTCGAGGATCTTTCGCAGACTTTTAAAGCGGATGTTCTGCTGTGCGAGTCTGGTGGAGGTAATACACCTCATTATCTTATTACGGTATTGTTAATTGGATTGGAATTACACGTACTACCTGTGTTCAAATGATAATGTAAAGTTTCAGTCGAAATTGGATTTGGAGTTTCGAATTTCTTGAAGAAGCCTGTTGTTAATCCTCGAGTTTGTTGCGAGTTTTCTGCAGACAATCTAGCGGCAAACTTCAGCAGGGAGCTGGCAGACTACATTATTTACATCATTGATGTATCTGGTGGTGATAAAATTCCTCGCAAGGGTGGTCCAGGCATCACTCAAGCAGATCTTCTTGTAAGACTTATTGAAAATTGCAGAATGAGGGAGTGAGAGGAATCCGATCCATTAAAAGCATGTAGAAGGTTGTGTCTACGATCGGCAAAAGTTGAAAAGTGCGAGTTGCAATCAGCTAGTTGTTTCTGGCAGTGGTGGTGTCTGCTATCTAATCTTGAATGAAGACCTACGCCATTCTGTACCTTGAAACCTACTGTTGGTTAAACCACGCTTCGCTAGTTTGTTTTCTTATTTATTTATAACCGTGTAATTGGGAACTTGATTTGCGTTTTATTTACCGCAGGTTATAAACAAGACTGATCTAGCGGACGCAATTGGAGCAGATTTGAAGGTCATGGAACGTGACTCATTGCGTATGCGTGATGGTGGTCCTTTTGTCTTCGCACAGGTACCTCCTTCAGATTCTTGGGATTGTTATTACTTAACCGATTTTTATTACAACTACTTCTGGTTTTAGCTAAATTGGAGATGAACTTCAAAGACTTGAACAATTTATTAAGTTGGAATGAAAAAAAACTGAAGACCGAACTGGTCATCTTTAGATAGAGTTCGAGAAGAGTTGTTTTAGGTTAAGAGTATCGAGAATGGTATTTAGTTCGGTGCCTCCTTATCACCGACTCTGGGAACGAAGTACACATTAAAGAGCCAAACATAGACCGAAGTTAGGTGGGGATTAAAGATAACTTTATCATCCCTTCCGTGACTATTGATCGTGGTTGAGAATCTCTTTCTCTGTATTCTTGAATTTTTATTTATTTATTGCACATTGCAATTTGCAGGTGAAACACAAAGTAGGCGTTTCAGACATTGTGAACCACGTTTTGAAGGCATATGAGTTGAGCAAGAAGCCCCATCATCATGCCCATGCAGATTAGTACGATACCACAAAACTTCAAATTAAATAATATGTTCGCATTTGCTGAGTTTGTGCCTTGAAAGTTGCTGTTTGACTTTCAAACGCCACTTTTATGAACTATATATCTGCTGGAAATTTGTAACCATCCGTTACTGTACATGCAAGAGGTTTGATTTTGTAGTGAAATACCACAATCTGTATCTTTTGATGGTGCATAAGTTGTCCTTCAAAAAGTGCACTCGTATAAATCACACGTAAATGGATCCTTTATTTTCCACGCATTCATGTCATGTAATCTTTTGAAAGAAGTGGGAAGACGTCGCAAGAATGTAAATAGTCGGAAATGTAAACAGTCAAGAGTCTCATCGGAAGATTGATAATCATTGATAGTCTCTTTGTTTCATTATGTGGGAATTGAGATGCATGTAATAAATTTTGTTCTTGCCTTATTGCCTGACTACCTAAGCATGTACAATTAGGTTGTAGCCAAGGCTAGTAGTTTGAAGCTAATTTCCAGATTTTTTTATTTGTATTTGCAATTTATTTGTTATGTATTTCTCAAGAGAAATGAAGGTCTCATTTTCATGTATAAAATTTGGTTAAGGATGGTTTTGTGGATGTAGAAATGGAGCAAGTTTATAAATGTATATTTTGGAAAGAAAATCACCTTCAAAGATGATTTAATCATTGAATTAAAAGAATTTTTTTAGAAGTTATGATCTAACTAAATGGTATATTAACAAAACATTTTATGATTTTGTTACAAGGTTTTGTTGTTGAAGATTCTTACGACATAATTAATACAACATAATTGTCTTAACTTGTTAGTATTTTTTGTCAAGTTAACTTATAAGTATATCTTGATTGAGTTCTAATTATTTCTATTAGAATTGTAGTCAATTGAATTTATTGAATTACTATTAAAAAAATTCACCAAAATATTAATGTTTTGGTTTTGTATTGCTAGAAAGAAAATAATCTACAATTAGTTAATAGGAACTATGAAATTATTGTATATAATGCATTACAATTTAGTGATATTATTATTAATAGTTAGACCTATAATTTGGTAGTGTTATTAAAACACTATTAAAAAAAATATAAATCTATCTTTGGACTTTAATAAATTAGCTACTTGACTTTAAAATAAAGTTGATAATAAAAATAAGGATAGTTAGTAAAAGTATTATGAATGCATTGAAAATATGTAATTAATAGTAATTATTTTTTTGTTAATTTCTAAAAACGTTATTAGCAATAAAAATTATATAACTAAAAAAAATATGTTATTAAATATTAGATTTTTATTACATATAATTAATTATAATTTTAAGATGCTATATATGTATATATATATATATATATATATATATATTTTCCTAGTTATAAAAATTTATATTTTAATAGCCAAAAACATATCAGATAAATTCTAAAAAAGTATTTTATTTTTCATGTATAACTATTTTTTTATAAAAGATTTTTTTTTTCTAACAAAAAATATTATCTTTTTATCTTTGCATACTCGATGATCCATAATTTCTTGCTCATGCTTTCATGAAAGTTTTTTATTGAATTTTTTTTTAAATATATTTTTTAATATATTTTTTTAAATAATTTTTTTAATATATTTACTTAGTAAATGCCAAATGATTAAATATTTTAATAAAAGCTTAAGATTATTAAATATATATATATATATATATATATATATTTATCAAATTTGTAACATTTTTATTAGTAGTATTTCTCTATTGTAAAGTATATCTAACTTTAAGAATATTATGTAGGTATAATACATACATTTACAACATACATTTGGATTCTTTTGGCTATTATGCAACACATTACCAGACTCTCATTTTTAATATTACTAATTAATAATCAAATGTAGAGTTTTATACATATAAAGTTTTTATAACAACAATAACACATCTTATAGTTGCATTATATTTAAAAATGTCATTACTTCACTATTTATTTTTTAAAACAATGTCATAACTTTCATAGTAATTTGACTATCACTAACAAATGTAAAAGTGTTAATCTAGAGACAACATGCTTTAAGTATTACACAAATTTATATATTTTTTAAATTATCTTTTTAATCTTATAAATACTATTAGTGGCTAAAATATTTGATTTAAATTGTAGCAAAATGGTATTTTTATAGAATATTTAAAAATACAAATATATATATATATATATATGAAATAATTTAAGATTTAAAGTACTAATATTAAAGTACTAATATTAAAGTACTAATATTTCTGTTATTTATATTTATAAATTTAATATATTAAATTTAAATATAGTCTATTAATATTATATCTAATTTTATCTTTAAAAATAATATGAAAATATAAAATACTTATTTCAAAATCACAATAAAATATTTAAGTTAAAAATAAAAACATAAAACATCAATACAAATGTAATCAAATGTAATCAAATGTAATGTAAATATTGTGTGTGTATATATAAATAAATAAATATATATATATATATATATAACCACTGCTCTCAAACAACACCTAGTATTTAAAAATTGACAAAACCAATTTACATTAAAAACAAAACAAGAATGTAGTAACAATGGTTGCATATCAAAAGAACATAGAGCATTAGAACATGTGCACCAAAAAAAAAAAAAAAAAAAAAAAAAAAAACTTCAACATCAAATACTGAAACATGCCTCAAAATCTTTACGGATAAATCAAAATCTTCATATACAGACATACACACACAGTCTCTATTTACATTATCCACCACTCTACACTTGGAGACTGGCAGAGCTAATTAATTAACAAGTTTCTTATTGTTATTATTGTTATTATTATGATTTGTTTGTGTTTTTTACTTCCTGTTGAAGTAGTAATACAAAGAGCAAAAAGCATGAGGAAGTTACTATTGGTGCGTTAGTCTGTGCGTTGGAGCCTGAATAGGGCTTTCGGCAGGAGTGTGCCACATTGGTGCGTTGCATCGCACCGTCCTTTTCGTTGCCAGATTGTTGCGAGATATTGCTTATAGGGGAAAGGACCTCATTTAGCGTTGCTAGCACCTGTAAAGATTTCAGCTTGGTTTGTGGGGGTCGGAGGTTTTGGAGCTCTTTCAGGGTTTTAGAGGATTTTCCAGGGTTTAGGCCATGGCGGTTTCAGTACAAGCAGGAATGGCTATGATTCCCCGGTCTCCTTTCCTCGAGGTATTACATTCTTGTGACAAACGTTCACACTCTTGCAGTTTTCTTTTTGTCAATTCGTGCTTAATGGTTGGCATTGTTTGAGTGAGTACATATTCTGGTACAAATATGGGTGTTCGTGTGATAGGAAAGAGCTTTCATTTTTTTGACCGTTTCCTTGAGCGTCGTTTTTTTTCTTACTGAATTGCAATGTAGGCGTTGCTGTGAGTCTCAAAATTGTTGTTGAGTTGAAGGGTGGTGCAAAAATTGAAAGTCAGGTTGGCTGTGTATTGGATTCGCGATGTTTTGGAATTAAGAATCGGCTCGATGATCGTTAGATTGCTGATTGTGTTGTAGTTGTGTTTAGAGATTGGCTAAGTAGACGGGTTTTGGTTCCAGGGATGTAGAGTCTCCACGAAGTCGTTCTTGGGAAGCGCGGTGGGTAGCGAGCTTCTGGTTGCCTGCAGAGATGCCAGGACTAGCATGACTGTAGCACCGGCTTCGAAGAACCGAGAGGTAGTCAAATCCTCCAAGGGCGGTCAGAGCGAGACGGTGCGAGTGGGTGTTCTCGGCGCCAGCGGGTATACTGGATCAGAGGTGCGTGTTCAGCGTATCTCGGCATTGTCAGTGTTTGATTTTACTTGCTTGATTTGGCAGCCATATTCCTCTATCATTGTCGTAATGAGCTGCAAATTGGGGTGTGTTGGATAGATCATTCGCCTGCTAGCAACACATCCAGTCTTTAAAGTGACAATGATGACAGCCGATCGAAAGGCAGGCCAGTCCTTAGCATCCGTCTTCCCTCATCTGGCTACACAGGTTTGGTTTGGAACAGCCTTGCGACAATTTACTGAAATTTTTTTTGAAGTAGTGTTCCGTGATTTTATTCTAGTTTTGTGCAGGAATTGACGTGCTTTGTGCTCGTTGCAGGATTTGCCGAACATGGTCGCAGTCAAGGATGCCGATTTCTCGCAGGTGGATGCTGTATTCTGTTGTCTTCCTCACGGGACAACCCAGGTGAGTACTTGACAGCGTATCTTTTGCTAATCAGTAGAGTTCTCTTGTTGTTGTAGGTTGCGACTGTATGCTGAGATGCTCTTTTGGTTTCTACCAGGCAACGTTTTTCAGGACTATGTGATGTTTTGGGTAGCCGTGGATCAGTGGCTGCTATCCTGTGTATTTGGAGCATTGGGGTAGGATTCTGAAGTTTTATCTTCGTAGTTTAGATGATGAACTTGCTCGTGTGTATTGCAGGAGATAATTGCAGCTCTTCCGGAGGACTTGAAGGTTGTAGATCTTTCAGCGGTAAGCAAAAGATCAAGGGCCAAAGACCTATGATGTGTCTCATACAGTACTGATCTAGAGAAATGTGTTGGGTCACTCCAAAAAGTTTCTTTTAAGAGAATGTTTTCTGTGAGTGGAGTTCTTAAAGGGCAGAAACTAGGTTCATTTGTCAAGCAGTTCTGAAACTTGTTTTCTACGCTTGCCCGTTCACAATACAGGAGCGATATGTCAAGACCGATAAGTGGAGTATGTGAATGATAAACTCGTGGTTAGTAACTGGTGCAGGATTTTCGTCTACGGAACACAAAGACGTATGAAGAGTGGTACAATGGACCCCATCGTGCTCCTAAGCTACAGGTTTCTTTCTCGAAATTTCTTTTAATTCTTTTTCTCAGTTTTTCATTAATTGTTCGTAGAGAATTTTCCATTTAACGTGAGTGAGAGCTTTTGATAATCTCAACAAAGTTTAGCTTTGCTTACTTAATTGTTCTTATTACAGTGCATTTCTAATTAAGCCGAATACGTCCTTGTTTCATCTAGTCAATAGCTCAGATTGATAAATGCATGGTGAACCATGCAATTTGTAGAAGAATGTATAGCTAGATGATTTTTGAGTGTGCTTTAGACCTCAGTCTTGAGTCTAACACCAAGTTTGATGAATGTGGGGTTTTCTTTGGACTGAACAGCTTGTAAGCAAGTTCCCCAAAAATCGAGAACTTATCTCAGGGCGAATCTATTGACTCTCGTTTTAACAACCTCGGTTGAATTTGCAGACGGAAGCAGTGTATGGATTAACAGAGTTATATAGAGAAGAGATCCGAGCAGCGCGTTTGGTTGCAAATCCTGGGTGCTACCCAACTTCAATTCAGCTTCCCTTGATTCCTTTACTAAAGGTGCGTCCGTCTCCCTGAGCAATTCACTGAATCTAGAACTCTGTCTTTACAATATTGTGTTGTCTCATTAACAATGTGCAGAATTTTGGGTTTATATCACTTATTTTCTTCTACATCCTTTCTCAGGCAGGACTAATTGAGAAGGATAACATTATCATTAATGCGAACTCTGGAGTCAGTGGTGCAGGTATATTACACATTATTTGCTTTGGTTCGTAGTTTCCTAACTGGATATTTTACTCACGTATAACAAGTGTGACAGTTTAGTGCATACGATAGTAGCACTTAATGTATCGGAATTTTGTCATGTATAGGTCGGTCTGCGAAGGAAGCAAATTTATATACGGAGATTTGTGAGGGCATTCATGCTTACGGAATTACAAGACATCGTCATGGTAAGTTTCCATTTGCTTCTATGTTCACTCCTTATTTTTGCCAGTGTTTCTAGTCAGAGCTACAACAGAATATTATTCGTGTTCGTGGTAACACGCTCTTGCAACTTTAATTAAACTTGAAGCGATGTGTAGTCGTTTATTGTTCCTCATGTGGTTATCTGTTATGTTGCAGTACCTGAAATTGAACAAGGACTTGCTGACACAGTTGGTTCTGATGTTACAATCAGCTTCACTCCAAACCTCATGCCCATGGTAATAATCTGCACCTATTTTAAGTTCAAAAAAATATTATAGCTTTAACTTATGTATCGGAGGTCGTAGTGATAAATTTGTTTTATGAGCATCTTGGCCTAACAACCTAACTTTCCTCGCTAATTGTTGCTCCGCTCTAATCTTGTTTCGCAGAGCCGAGGAATGATGTCTACCATGTTTGTTGAAATGAAACAAGGCGTGACAGTGGATGACTTAAGGAACCACCTTGTCGAGCGATTTTCTGTAAGTTTCTCGGCCTTCTAAGGTTCCTTGAGTTAATTATCTCATTCTTCTCGGAATAAATATTTGCACCCTCCCTGAAGATATGCAGCCAGTTTCCTAGTCTTTACAATATACGTGCCCTTTGTGCTATTATAATGGCTTGTTCTTTGTGTATTCCAAATTTCCTTGAATAGTCTCTTACGCACAATAACGATTATTGAGCAGGATGAAGAGTTTGCTGTGGTGCTAGAAAAGGGTATAGCACCTCATACACGCCACGTACGGGGATCAAACTATTGCTTGATGAATGTTTTTGACGATCGCATTCCTGGCAGAGCAATAATCATCTCTGTGGTAAGCTCTCTACACGCACGTTTGAATGGAAATAATTTCTAATGTGAACACCATCACTATGCCTTGATTTTTTTCGTGTGAAACACGGATTAGTTAGTTACATAGTTAAATATGCTGGATTCATAGCGAGTATTCTGTCTTCAGATCAACTTTCAATCGACAGACTACATGAAAATACACTAAAAAGGACCCTGCTGGTTGGCTTATATGCCGTTTATTTCTTGTGTCTGATGTTGTAAAGTTTCTTTCTACAGATCGACAATCTTGTCAAGGGTGCATCAGGCCAAGCTCTACAGAACTTGAACCTGATGATGGGCTGCCCGGAGGAAGCTGGCCTTCTTCAGCAACCGATGTTCCCTTGATCTGGTGACAAGAATATTTGGTTTTCATTGTTGATAAATTGAGTGAGCTTCATCCGTGCTTCATTATAATGAATTGTGTTGATCAGTTTTGACAAGCTGGTTCTTCTGGTCATTTAGAGTTCGAGAGGAGTACATACTTCTCATAGCTCACCATTTGCATTTAAGGATAAAGTAGATTCTTTGCCTGAACGCAGAATATTGGAGTGTATTGTTTGTGAAGTTAAGGATTAGATGATGTGTATTTGAGACCAAAGTGGTATGTTAAAGTAGTTTGATATTTTTTAGTCATGCAAACATCGGCTTTGTTAGGGAACAATAGTATTTTGAAACAATCAAATAATCTATATGAAAAAACTTGAGGTTTTAAATATTTTTCGAAGAAAAGAACTGCTGAAGTAGGATATTTGATCCTGTATCATTTTTTTAATCCAATCATATTAATATTTCAAAGTACAAAAATTGACAAAATATTACACAACATGCAGATATCAATTTATCAACCAAATTTATCTATTATTAGTATAGTAAAGCATTAAATACGATTAATACATTGAATAATCTATACACCACCTTACATTTGATTATAAATTAGAATAATATATATTTATTGCATGTATGCAGTATTATAGAGTTTTGAAATAATAGATTTAAATTACTTTCTCTATAACTCATTATTAAGAAAGGAGGTAATATTATACCATTAACTCTTACTTATTCCTTGTCTTCTATACTTTCAAAAGATAAAAAAAAGAAAAAAAGAAAAAAAGAAAAAAAAGATTGTGTATGTGTGTACATATATAATTTTTTTGTTCAATTTTTTTAATAAAATATAAAATATTACAGCGTAAAATTAAAATCATTTACTAGAACATATAATAAATTTGCAAAAATCACATTTTTAAATGTCTTTTGGACACTTTTCAAAGAAATTGGTGTAACTTTTGTTGTAATAACCAGCACAGTAATGATATGAAACAAAAGAAGAATTGATTATTTATAATATTGATTGCAAACATACTTGGAACTTCCATCTCAACCATGCAATTAAATTTTCAAACTTAATGCTTAAGCCATGGTAACATTAATAGATATTTCAACCATAATAAGTGAAAGTTCAAAACTTGTATTTATAAAGCATTGAATATTTTAATAATGGTTTAAAGTTATTAATAAATGAGTTGGATTAGTATTAATCAGTACGGCTAAAAATATACATAAAATATAACACCTTTATTTTTATTTTTAAAAAATAGAGCTCTAATATAAGCATGCTCTATCAACTTAGAATTCAAGGCTCAATATTTTGTAAAATTAAGAATTTATGAACTTATGAATTTTATGAGGGTAAATTTTGGTACATAAAACATTTAAAATTTTACTGTGTCTTGTGAAAATTTCAAAAGCACTTCTAAAATATATCATTGAAGATTCTCAACAAAATTCTAAAAGTTGTCTAATCACACCCAAAGAAATTAGTAAATTTCTTGGAATCAAAACCTCTCTTAGAATACCACATCTGCAAGAAGACTTCTTTTCAATATCACAAAGAATACTTACTGAAAAGGTTGACTTGGTATGGTCCTACCACCACAATTTGTTGTAGTTCTAAATACACAGATGTGACAAGCAGCTATTGTTACATTGATCCTGTACTATTTCTGAAAAATTATATATATTCCGGATGTCTGTAGAATTCCAGGAGCATATTCTAAACATTATCATGTTACACAAACAAACAAACAAACAAACAAAATAGCTTGAACATCGATTTTAAAAGCACTAAGACGCAATAGTGTATCTTGAACAGACGAAGCGTTGCAAATCAAGAGAAGCATTAAAACAAAGACAAATTCATCTGAGAAAGATAAGTAATTAGAGATGAGGTCCCATACACAAATCAAATGAATTTTCTGGACAATTGGGGTGCACTTCCTTCACTCATAATAGTGTACGCTTTGAAAAATCTCTTCCAATGCACACAAGGCAAAAAGAGACTTTTCACTCAGGCAATCTAATACTTACATCAATTTTAGAAAGAAAAGAACTACAAGTGCCTAACAGATGGTTCCTAAAAATACTTGTCAGCTGAATAGCGAAAAACGTGAATGTACGTCTAAGCATTGGCTACCATAACCAAATTTGAGACATTTGAGAGCCGGCAACAAATCCAAACCGCTGCTAATGACCACCACATTAAGCTCCTTATACTCCTTGTAAACTACGAAGAGATTTACGGAATAAATTTGTGTATAACCTATAATGGACTGTTAAAATTCGCAAAATTTCCATCAACACGTTTAAAATGTCATGAAAATGAATAGAGAACACTCGAGATAAACTATCATGAATACTATTCCTAAAAAATGAATGATTATTTACTGCCGCGCTGGCGTGTAAAGTATACGACTGAGCCAATCCCTGCTGCCACATAAGGAAGCAGTGTCCAGATGCCCTGCATCAAAACATGATAACATCCACAAACAAGGAATAATCTCAGAAGGTTTCAGAAGACAAAATCAGAGCAGTTGTAACTGTTGTAAAGTATGGCACAAACCCAAATATTCACATTGTAATGTTTTGACGACATTGCCAAGAGCAAGATCAGGAAGAAAGCCTTCATACGTAAATCTGGTTCTGCGACGTAAAATTTCGATGCTGAAAGCAGAATATCAAGGTTCTGGCTTTTCAAAAATAACGATAACCTTGAATGCTTAACCATATCAGAAGCAGCGGTTTCAAAGACTCAAACACCAGCATTGTAGAGCCAATAGATCAGAAATTTAAAAGGGAAGGAATGTGTACCACGACAGCAGCAACTCCAGCTAGTGCAGCAACAGGACGGTCTCGGAGAACTACCCCAACGCTCAACTGTTCAATTTTGTATCAATGTGCTTAGGAATACAAATGCACTTTACGGAACACTTCACATATAAACCGTTCGCATATATTTTGTATACAACGAACCCTGATCAAGGGCAAGCCCTCTACAAGTAACTTCATATGATCAATATGGTATATGGAGTTTACATTTCTAAAACCTCAGCAGCTGGAGTATGCAGTGAAAAGTAATCACAGTATCACATTTGAACAACTCACAGTAGAAGAAATACTATCGTGAATCCAACTAATGTGAACGACTCTCATATACTATTGAAGTCTTTTGCACACATCAACTATAGGAGAGTGAGTTTGTTAGAATGTATACCTGTAAAGGAAGCGTAATCAGACCACCAGCACAAACTCCAGCGAAATAGTTCGTTGGATTAATACCCTACACATTACTTGAGTGTAAAAAAACACATATATTGGCAAGCATTCAATCGCTGCTTCAATCGGGTACAATTATTACTATGTATGACAATATTCACCATGTTTTTGAACCTATCAGTGAAAATTTGTGTCGAAATCAAGGTGTGGTCGAGCTGAAATCAGTAATAGCTCAATTTGAGCAAGGTAAATATGAGAATTACATACCACAAATCCAGCAAGAAATGAGGTGGGGTTGCGTATGCCCAACGAAAACCGCTCAACTGCGCACAGTTTCCGAAAAAAATTGTTTAGTTTAGAGGGTAATGGTAGAACAAGCATTGCCAATAGTAAGCACGCTGGACGTTTGAAAGTGACGATACCATTGTACATATATTGATGTAATCCTATACAAGGATAACATAACCCAAAATGTATAGCAGTTCTCATTCAAGTGAAAAAACGAAGCTTAACCAATTCCAATCAGATTCCCATGTCGTTGCACGTTGGCTTTTATGTTGTCGAATTTCTCCTGACTCACTCCCAGCTGTGCATCACACAGAGGATATATAACACACTCAGAATGATGCCAAAGAGTAACTAAGCTTCTGAGTCATTATACGTAGCGTTTTCTTCCTAAGACTGAGTGGAAACATTAATGACAATATACACTGAAAAAAAGATTCTAACAAAAATACTGTGTCTTTGACAATACTTGTCCATCTGTACAATATCCAATCAACATTTGGAATACTTGGAGATCAAGAATTTTGAGAGTGATTTTGGGAAGAATATGACTGGCACCTTCTCGCATATCCGGTTCCCAGTTCCAGATTTGGCAGCATGTCTGCCTGCAAAGAAAGGTACCATATCACTGATGCAAACGCCCCTGAAACATGCAAGATACCATTAGAAAAAAGATGATAAGGCTGTATCTTCTCAAATGATGGAGAGACTATAGGAATTCCAAATAGCAATACGCTACCAATACAGCTTGACAAAGCCACTATAGTTCAATTGCCAAACATTTGAATTAACAATAAGACTGCCAAGTTAACGCGTGCTGCATAAAGGTCATTCCAAAAAACTCCAATAAAAGTGTTTACAGCCCTATTCTCACCAGTAGACCCATATTACAGTTGAAAGAATGTATGGCAGATTTGCTGATAATGATGATAAAAAAGCATCTCGTGACTGATTCCATATTAGCATACGTCCCAACGTTCCACCAACCTGCAGCCATTCCATTTATGTTAAAAAGATTCATACTGTCATAAAAAGTGAGACCCTGTGTTTGTTGATGCTCGAACTGCAGCATTAAAATACGCATGTTGGAAAATCTCACTTCAACCGATTCTTGAAAGTAAAGTCACAATAAATTAGTGATCGCTTCTGATTGATGCACTTATTTAGCTAGTCTTAACGACAAGAGAGTAGATGTATGTGTTTCAAAGAGGAAGGGTTATCTTTCATATTATACCAGTAGGAGAGACGCACCCAAACATTCAATGCTTCCTCGCTCACAAATAGACCAAAACCCGCCGCCATCAGCAATAGAAAGTACATATACCTGCAACATGCCGAAACACATATGATCAAAACTAACGGCACAATGTCATCCACACAGTTTCTACTCTGTATTCATAAATGAAAACCGATTCTTCCATTGAACTAATTTTCCCATCGGTCTAAGAAAGAAATTGACAGCATATACTTCTCCAGCCAAAGTCACAATTATTTTTCTTAGGCTGCGTCTTTTAAAAAAAATATGTGGAGATGCCTCCGAACACCCCATGATGGCCTTGTTGCACTTACCCGGGAGATCTTTCACTAAGAAAAAATTTGCGCCCAAACCAGTTCACAGTAAATTGCTCTGCGCCTTGGGAGGGGGATGCAGACATTGACATGTCTGTTAATAGCTGCGATGCCTCCCTTTGATTGCTCCCGAACAAGTTATTGATTCGCACAATGCCTGAGACGACCAAACCAACTGCAACAATAGCAATTCCAATTGCCACCCACACTTGAGGATTCCTACTTGAGCTCCTAACTGAACCATTTGTGGTCTCGGGGGAAACAGGTGACTCAGGTGGTGCAGTGTCGCCATTCGTAGAAGCAGAACACCTTAGAATCCTATATCTTTCTTGTAACCTCCTGTGCATTCCATAAGACTTCAAAAATTTACACAAGATATTCGTTGAAAATGGAAGAAACATAAGAGTAACTCCCGTATAAATTACAATCCTGAACATAGAATGCGGTGCAACATTTAAGCTGAGGAATGTTCCGCTTGAACAAGCAACCATTTGGAATGGTGTCATTGGTTGTTTATAAACCTCCCAGACGCAACGATACATAACGCAATAACACTAGAAGAGTGAACATTCTAGACCTGTTTCCAATTGCAGCGCCAATCTTGTCAAACAAATCATAGCTCTGTATTTGCTTAAGATACAATAATAATTATTCAAAGCACAAGTCCATACCTTTCGTGGTTCCGTATAAACGAGTCAACGACATCGCTTGTCTCCATAAACAAAACACAGGCACAGAATTCAAAGCGGGGTGCGAGAGAATGAGCTCACAAATCCAGGAAATGGGACGAAGTGCTTCCACGCTTGGGAACAAGCGCAGACCCCTTCAACAGAGACTTCGGTTGATGCAGAACCCCATAAGGCCGCCAATGCAAGTGGTGAAGACACAAACGAGGAGGCAGGCAGTGAGACATGGATGCCATAGCCACACCTCCCTAATACAAAAAAACCACACAATACTCAGGGTTCTCGCAGCTAAACTACGCAAGGGCCCGGGGACTCAACTCGGTCCAGGAACCAATCAATCTAGCTCCAACTCACGCTCCCGCAAACTACACATTGACTACTGCCACACAGTTTTCCACTCGTGGGCGTCGAGAAATTGGCGCCACAGACGAGTGTGGGGATTGTCCAGGAGCGTTCCAGCAGGGCAGTGAAAGATTTGAGGGGAAACAACATATGGGTGTGGGTCGGCTTCGACCCTTTACTGCAGCAGTCTTCCGCGACGCAACACCACATGGCTCCATTAGAGCCTCTCGAACAGGGATGGTCGCCTCGCCATCGCGCAGCGAGCGAGGCGTCTACGAGCGACACCTTCAAAGGCTCACTTTCACTTTCTCGGCCCCGGTCCCGTGGCGCGGTCGTGGGGTCTTTCATCTTAGACTCCTCTTGCCACGTGTGCACAAGAACCTTGGTCTTCGGTCTGTCCGAGTGGGACCGGACTCAAGACCGATGGCATGAGCTTATTTGCAACATGTTTGGTTTCACAAGCCCTCCATACATTTAGGCTACATTTTTTTTCATATTGCACTTGAAGTCATATGTTTATGCCATTTATGATTTTTTTTTTAATGAAAATTAGGTAAAATGAAGCTATCACATTTAATAGATGATTTTTTCTTTTTAATTAACATTGTCAAAAGTGTGCATTATCATCTAAAATAAAACCGTATGAATAATTTTTATTTGCATGATTGAATGAATTTTTAGATTTTTAGATTTTTAGATTTTTTTTTTTTTTTTTCCTTCTGTTTTCCCTTCAAGTTGGGTGTTATAGATATAAAGAGAAGAATAGGAAGTAAAAAGTCTTAAAAGTCTTTTGCTGAATCATAGTGCCGGATAGAAATATTTAGAGTCTTTTTAGAACATACCATGCTATAATCCTAAAAAAATAAAAACTTGGGAATGTATTTTAAAAACTTTTAAGGCACTTCATTTTTTATTTTTTATCTTTTGCTTGCAAGTGTCTAGTCTATGGTACTATAAATAAATAAACAATTAATTAATTTTTTAAAGTATAAATTCAAACACAATAAAATACATTAACAGATGCATCATTTTATTGTCTTAAATATATAATTTCACCATATAAGATTCAAATCTTTAAAAAAAAACAAAACAAAACAAAACAAAAACAAAAAAAAAAAAAAAACAGATCCATACCCAATTGTGTTGAAAATAAGTAAGTAGCAGTATTAATTAAAGACTGTCACGCCTTGTGTATAGCAAAATAGATTATAAAAATTGTCGTATTTATAAGTTATATCTCTTTAATATTTGAAATGAAATGCATGTATCAATCTTAAATTCTTCATATTTCTACAGTAAACAACTCCATTTCTTGTGATTCTTTTTCTCTTTGTTTATTTTGGTTTTGTTTTTTTTCCTTTCTTTAAGTTTCTACTCATAGAATTTGTCATCATTGTACTTTTATGCTTCTCATGCTCTTATTCTTCAATTACTTAGTTGTGTTTTTAGGTTTTCTCACAATCCATATCATTCATTACCACTACCACTTAGGGATGCCTCTAAGCTGCTATTTGATTTTTCAACTTTGCAAAAAAAAAAAAAAAAAAAAAAAAAAGACATGTCATGGGTACAAATGAAATTTATAAATCAAGTTATATACTTTGGTGCATTTAAAATATTTAAAATAACAAACTTTTAATGGACTTAAATTTCAATTTAGTATATTGGCATATGTAATGCAAATTAAAAAACTTCAAATGTTTACTTCATTATATGTTGATTGTATTATTTATTAAAGTTCTATTTATAGATTTAAGATGCATGTTTGCATGAAATTGGACACTTCTCTCCACATATTTACACATGCAATAAATTTGTGTCATTTTTACAGCAACTTGATTGTGGTGTAATAAAATTTTATTAAATCTTAAACCCACACACAACTATGTAATCACACAACACCATATTGGGTTTGTCAAGTTTTCATAGATGTCTTGAAAAATTGGATGTATATGATTATTGAGTCAACAAATTGCTCAATTTTTATTATTTATTTATTTTTTAATTTTAGGTTTTAAAGACTAAATTTAATTTTAAATCCAATCCCTCCAGATTTTTTCAAAATTAATTAATTGATTTTTTGATATGCTCTGTAACATTATGTAAATCGAATTCATCCGAAATTAGCTACATTTTGACCTTTCATGAAGGAACGTTGTTTCTATTAGGTTTTCCATACATCCCTGAGTACTCACTTTTTATTAAAAAATACCATAAGATAGTGTTTAGTTTTGGTTTTATTTTTTCAAACTTTGATTACTTTTAATATCTTCAATTAACCTTCACTGCACTCATTTTGTATTACACACTCAGAACATGCTGTTTTCTAATCTGTTTGGCTTTTTTTTTGAAACACCAGGGAGTTTTGAATATTTCCTGTGCTAGGTCTGTTTTGAATATTGAATAGTAATGGACTATCAATGCTAGGTGATTTTGCTGCTCCAGTTTTCAGTCACTATTCATATGTACAACTGTAATTCTATTAATGGGAAACATACACTACTTATGTTTTGTTCTCACCCAGTGTTATTGTTTCAAACTTGGGGTAAAAAAACAAATAAGGAAAAAAGTACAGTTCAAAACATATTTTTGTCATGTCTACATGTAAATCTGCACGACCTCTTTGAATGACTCCAAAAAAATAGGAAATAGCACTTCACCTAGCCAGTTTTGTTACGTCCTTTTCATACATCTCTAGCACAACAGTTTTTTAGGCATCAACAACTTAGATCTAAGAACCAAAGCTTTCTGCAAAGTTTGTGTTCTAAGGCATATTTGAAATGTGGTAGTGTTCAGTTCCATGTTCATCTATTTTAGATTCCAATACAAGCAGCAAGTTTAGGCTCTCAATGACCACCCCGTACAACCCCATCTGTAGGCATTGTAGCCTCGTTTGTAGCTCCTCCAGTTTGCCCCTCTTGCGGGTCTTATGAATCTCAACATTCCTATTGAAAAGTTCTAGAGTATTAATTCCTCAGCTGTCTGAGCTAGCTTGCACTAAATCACCACACCACTATCTATATCACCTTTACCAATTGCAGTTTCACGATAGAAACAGCTATGCTGCATAATATGAATCAAAATCAATAACTGGATGTTTTTGGCACATCAAGCCTGCCAGAAGATCCACTTCCATGCATTTAAAAAGAATGTACAACGCTGCTAATTAAGAACGTCGGCAACAACCTCCTCCACTACACTATTCTTCTGGAGAACGTTATCATCATCCACAATGTCTGGTTGCTCACCTTCTGGTTGCTCATCTTCTGGTTGAACGATGTCCGATTGCGCAACCTCTGGTTCGGGAGTAGGGTCCACGACCTTAGCTTCAGGTTCTACTGACTTAAGATCTGCGACTTCTTTCTGGGCTGCTCTAGATTCTCTATCTTCGATCTGTAGCTTCACGAAATGTTCCTTCTGTGCCTTCACCTCCTCGACACATTTCGCAACATCACCGACTGTCGTGGGTGGAGAGAGCTTTAACTTCTGAAACGAGGTAAGGGCGTCCAAAGAATGAGAGATTTTCTCTTTTTCCTTGTTCTTTACAGCTCCAGCTTTCTTTCCTTTGGATTTCCCTCCTGAACCAGCAAACCACCCATCTAGCTCCTCGTCGTTCCTATTCTTCTTGCTTAGGATCATATTTCCAACTCCTTCGGGAGCCTGGATTTCTACCTTCGAGGAGGCTGGATTTGTGGTAGCTTCTTCCGTCGAAGGAGCGAACTTCTGGAGGTAATGAAAGAGCTGGTCACACAAGATGATCTCATCGGTGTAAGGCTCTACAAAATTCTCGAGCTCTTTCTGCTTACGGTACGCTTCCCTCTCTTTCCTTTCTTCCTCCCTCTTCTCAAAAGCACGCTTCCTCTCTACAGCCTGCTGCTCTCTCCATTCCCTCTCCCGTTCCCAAAACTCACTTTCCTTAGCCCGGAACTCTGTTCGTAGATCCTTCACCTCATCTCGCAACACTTTTATTCTTTCATACGCTACATTCCTCTCCTCAATCAATGCAGGGACGTTGATTGCCTGCGAGGCCTCCTTTTCCTTGATGTCTGCAAGAACCTTCCGCTGTTGCTGCTCCTGCGCCTTCAAGCTGTTGAGCAAGGTATCCTTCTCTTTGATTTGTTCAAGCAAAGCTGTCTTCGTGTCAGCACCCTGCGAAGTCATCTGCAGTTTCTCATCGTGATCCTTTAAGATGTCGCGCGACTTTGTAAGGTCCTTCATCTGTTGCAGCACTTTCTTCTCCTCCTGAAGCGTGAGAGATGTATGGGTATGCCGATACTGAAGCTTTTTCATCTCCTCGTCAATCTGCTCCACTCTGGAGTAAGGCAAATTCTCAAGAAGCGATCTCACTTCCGATCGCCTCCTGTCCCGCTCCTTCTCAACCACGCTCAGTTCATTGCGAAGAGCATTTTTGGTTTCTAAGACGCTCCGGAACGTGGCACTCAGCTCGGTCAGACGTCCACGCGCTACTACAACCTCCTGACGATGTAAAGAAACGTTCGTAAATACCAACATCGAGCGAATGGGCTGAGCCCACAGAAGGCTGAGTAACAAACCAAAAGAGAAGAGTCCAGTCAGTCTCTACCGGTGAGACCAAGCCTCTACTCTGCTGCCTTTTGTCCAGGATGCTCTTGATCTCCCGCACGCGGTCCTGAAGGCCATCCATCTCGGCATGCAACTTTCCGACAGTTTCTTCAAATCCAGCTTTGTCTGGTCTCTCCAACCTCTTCACCCGGCGTGTAGAAGCAGGCTTTGAGACTGCAACCTTGTCTTCAACCTCCACGGGCACAATCGGGGTTTCGATATCTCCCACCATCTTGCCGAGAGAGTGAGCGAGAGAGAGAAAGAGATGTGTATATCCTACGAGGTTGCAAAATAAACCAGCAAAGTGACAAGCAATAACACGCTCCTCTTTAAACCAAAGTACTAAAAAATATCCTCAACAATATGAAGATGGTTCGAAACACCAGACGCCCGAATATAGCAGTAATCCTGCATTACCAACATCTCTTGTTCAGCTCAAAAAGCCTGACCAATGCAACAAGGAGTGCTCCGTCCGCTCAACAGCAATCACAAACACATAAGACTCATATACATAACGGAACATCGGCAAGTTTGAACATTGACCAAAGATGATTGATTCAGCAGGTCCACGCGCTTATTACATTAACTAAAATAGCAGAGAAAGTGTACAAGAAACAACGCAAAGGAAAAAAGTCAAGTGCCGAGGACGATGCTCCTCTAAACAGACCGAAAGCAGTTAACCAAGCATTGACAGCACCTTCTTGGCGTCCATTACAAAAACACTCGAACTCTAAATCCCATCTCCCACATTCTATGAACTTCCCGAACTCGAAGAAAACATTGTCACACACACGCAAGAGACTTACACTTCGAAATTTCACGAGTTCATAGTTCAAATACACTCGAGAAATGCACAACGATCAATCACTACCGCTACATATCCCTCTCGGTGGTGCCAACTTCAGATCCTCCTCATCAACGCCCTACAATGCCTACCTCCCTACTACTTGAAAAAGACCCATCACCCCACAATGCTAGAGCTTGTCAACAAACCTGAAGCCGATCAACCCTGACGGTTTTAGCTGCGGCTAGATCCGCAGAGAAGGCAGCCTAGACACCAACAACGACGCTCCACAGCGGCCAGCAAAAGAGTCAAAATGAGATGCGCGAAGACGAAAGGCGGAGCAGCAGAGCCAGATGAGAAACAGGGTAGCAAGATGAAGTAGGGCAGTGAGGTGTGGGAGCGATTGGCGCAGCAACAGGGATTCGGAGAAACAAAGTTGTTACCCTAATCGCACACCATGAAAGCGCGATGGAGGGTGGGCGAGGGTCCGCTCAGTGCGCTGCCGCGTCTCGCAAATCGACATTTCGATGGGTAATGGTTTCTTCCCAGGCATTCTGTCGCAGAAGGGGCTTGCCTTCGAGGAAAAATCTGGGGGATGTCAAATGTCAAATGTTAAATATATATATATATATATACACACACACACACACACACACAAAGTTATTTTCGTGTGTATACATACATATTTAAGAGAGAGGACAATTTAAGTACTGTATGGGACAAGGTATTTTAGGTTATAATTGATATTTGATGTGCTTTCATTTAAAAGGTGACTTTGTCTTGAATTATAATTTATGATTAAAAATTTTACATTCACAAAGGTGCAGAAAAGTTCTAAATAACGATGCCTTGTGATTGATGGAGTTAGTTAAAATATGTAAGACACAACTATTGTAAAAAGTTAGAATATTTGTTTAAAATATATTAATAGAATTTTATGACACAAAAATTGATGCAACGAAAACTACATGAATTTGTGGGGAAAAAAAAACAAACAAACAAACAAACAAAGACAAACTTAGGAACAAACTGTACAAGTCTACAAATTGATTTAATAAGATAAAGGATGGTGGAAATTATTCCACATTGCATTCTTTATATCAATCATCATGGACAAATGCAATAAAATACAAACACACAGAACAAAAAATTCTTTTAATATGTAGATAGAACAACGAAAATTGGCAAATAATGCAACTAAATCTAACATGGTACAGAAAATATACATAACATAATTATTAACAAGACTCGATACCAATTAAGAGTGATTGGAGAAGAATAAACAAGAGATGTTGAATTTCAAGATCAAATAGAGATTATAGTGAAATTTGAGTGTAAAAAATCTCTATCCAATTAGACAATATTAGAATATTAAATTTAAATATATGAAGAATATAAAAAGATCTAAAACTTATTAGAAAGTTTTGAAGTAATTTTTATGTTGGTTTATAGAATAAACAAATACAAAGGGAGAAGATTCAAGACTAAGTTCTAATAACACACAAGCCAAAAGAACAATTATTATTGCCACCACAAGACCTTTATTGGTACAATAAATAAACAACTTGACTATCACAAAAAGACTATCAAAGCTATTAGTAATAGATATATGATTTAATCAAAGAAGAAAAATGATTCAATGTTCTAAATATATGTTTATAATTATATATATTTAGAAGATTTATCAAATGTGTTGCAATTAGATTAGCGCTTCCCAACTACAATAAGATGAAGCTCACTTGATATGCTACTTATGTGGTTTTAAAGGATATAATTGACAAAATGACTTTCAAAAAAATCAAAATCAAAATCATAAGAATCTTAGAGTATATTTATTAAAAGAAATTAAAACTATTTATTAGAATTAGATTGGTTACCATATTATTGATACACAACTAGAATAAAATATTATTTAACATAAAATAGTGACCAACCAAATTTAGAAGAATAAATATTTATTTAAAAAAATATGGTTTTTAATTATGACTCTTATTAATTAAAGACTAAAGATGATTAGAAGAAAAAATAAAATTTCTAAAACTCCATGTTTTAAGAGTTGGATAGGATTTTAAAAAATTAAAAATATTGAATATAAAAATAATAATAAATTACTATTGACATTAAAAACAAAATTTCATGTAGTATAAGTTGAAATGTTGATATTTTGCAAGCAATTGATTCAACCAACACAAGGTGTGGATTCAACTAAACAAACTTTACCTACAATTGCAAATACATTAGCTACTTGTATAATCAAAGAAGTGAGATTTAACTATTAAATCAAGTAGCTACCTTTATATTAAGATAGTTGATACAAGTAGAAATAAGAATCATAGATTGTAAGTTTATAAGAGATAGTATAAAAAAGGACATGTCTCTTTATTAACATCCAAATGATTTAATAAGTGAAAACTTGACTTTATTGAATCTATTAAAATTGCACTAAAATACATCATCAAGTGATACATTTTAATGATACCTAACTATGTTAGTAAGATCTCCATAAATGTATATATACATATATTTGTAATAACCACAATGTTTTTAGACAAGATAAAACTTGTATGTGTATGTTGTAAAGGGATGTCAAGAATTCCAAGGAGAATGTTGGACAGTGCAGCAAACAACTTAATATGGCACAATCAATAAATAAAAAGGTGCACCGCAAGGCTACTTGTGGGTACACCGGACAACAACAACAACAAAAAAAACGGAACAAAAAAGTGCATCATCATCATGTGTAGTGTTTAGGTTGAAGATGGATGTGTGCATGAGTGTAGGGAAAAGTGATGAAGTGATGAGGGTAATATGAAGGCGAAGGTGGCTTCAAGAAGGTCGGAGTGAATGAGAACTGGTGAGAGACTGGCTCTATTTCCACACACACACACATCAAGCCACGGATGTCCGGCGGCCACACTTGCGGTCCCCTCTCCACGCTCCGGGTCGTTGAAGCCGTCAAGGACGTGGTCTGGGCCAGCTCTGGTGGCAATTCAATGAACGAAGAGTGCAGTGAGGGAAATTGCTGGGATAGAGATGCGTGGCTGGTTGGGGCGGGAACTCACACGGCCCACAGCAGCGGTAGTGGGAATTTCAAAAGGGAAGGTGGAGCTGCTGTTCTGGAATTCCGTGGAGAAGATTCAATCTGCGGTTAGATTACAGTCGGGGCGATCCATGGACACGAGCAAGTGCAAGAAGGCGAGCTTCTGTCTCCCCAAATGCTGGAATTGACATCGGGTGCAAGTGGAAGCTGGCACAATTCCGTTGCGGTTGCGCGCGAGCTCTCACGCGTGTGCCGCGTGAAATGAATGGAGGAGAGTGGGAAGTAGGAAAATGAAAGAGAGACTAGAGTCAGAGGGTGCAAAAGGGATTCTTAAAATGTTCTCCACCATCCGGAAGCACAAGCCGTCCTAGCTCAGTTGGTAGAGCGCAAGGCTCTTAACCTTGTGGTCCAGGGTTCGAGCCCCTGGGGTGGCGCAGGCTCATGATGGAGAACCTAAACTTATCCCCCAATGTCACCATTTCCCCCTATCTCACCTTTTCCCCCTATCTCACCTTTTCCCCCTATCTCACCTTTTCCCCCTATCTCACCTTTTCCCCCACCTTTATCAAAATATAAACCAAGATAAGAAAGCAATTACAGTTTGTCAAAAATCAATTGCAAAGAAAACAAGTGAGTTGCAAAAAGATTTAGCAAAAAAGATTCTATGAGAACGGTTAGACATGAATTGTGGATCCAATGCGCAGTCCCCCTTGCGTGACACCTCCTCCGTGGAAATTCCACAAGCCGGTGTCCAAAGATGATGCAACCCTCTTCAGAGCCAGCCGGAGTAACAGACCGGAGTGTCGAGATGCAGGGTCGAAGACACATCCGAGTATGAGCTGTGTGGTGGAGAGTGAGGGGTCGGCCTGCTCTTACCTCCGATTGTGAGCAAAAGTGTCATCGCAATGGGTAGTAAAGATGGGCACGGAGGAGTGCGGAGCGTGGGGAAAAAGGTGAGATAGGGGGAAAAGGTGAGATAGGGGGAAAAGGTGACATTGGGGGAAAAGGTGACATTGGGGGAAAAGGTGACATTGGGGGAAAAGGTGACATTGGGGGATAAGTTTAGGTTCTCCATCATGAGCCTGCGCCACCCCAGGGGCTCGAACCCTGGACCACAAGGTTAAGAGCCTTGCGCTCTACCAACTGAGCTAGGACGGCTTGTGCTTCCGAATGGTGGAGAACATTTTAAGAATCCCTTTTGCACCCTCTGACTCTAGTCTCTCTTTCATTTTCCTACTTCCCACTCTCCTCCATTCATTTCACGCGGCACACGCGTGAGAGCTCGCGCGCAACCGCAACGGAATTGTGCCAGCTTCCACTTGCACCCGATGTCAATTCCAGCATTTGGGGAGACAGAAGCTCGCCTTCTTGCACTTGCTCGTGTCCATGGATCGCCCCGACTGTAATCTAACCGCAGATTGAATCTTCTCCACGGAATTCCAGAACAGCAGCTCCACCTTCCCTTTTGAAATTCCCACTACCGCTGCTGTGGGCCGTGTGAGTTCCCGCCCCAACCAGCCACGCATCTCTATCCCAGCAATTTCCCTCACTGCACTCTTCGTTCATTGAATTGCCACCAGAGCTGGCCCAGACCACGTCCTTGACGGCTTCAACGACCCGGAGCGTGGAGAGGGGACCGCAAGTGTGGCCGCCGGACATCCGTGGCTTGATGTGTGTGTGTGTGGAAATAGAGCCAGTCTCTCACCAGTTCTCATTCACTCCGACCTTCTTGAAGCCACCTTCGCCTTCATATTACCCTCATCACTTCATCACTTTTCCCTACACTCATGCACACATCCATCTTCAACCTAAACACTACACATGATGATGATGCACTTTTTTGTTCCGTTTTTTTTGTTGTTGTTGTTGTCCGGTGTACCCACAAGTAGCCTTGCGGTGCACCTTTTTATTTATTGATTGTGCCATATTAAGTTGTTTGCTGCACTGTCCAACATTCTCCTTGGAATTCTTGACATCCCTTTACAACATACACATACAAGTTTTATCTTGTCTAAAAACATTGTGGTTATTACAAATATATGTATATATACATTTATGGAGATCTTACTAACATAGTTAGGTATCATTAAAATGTATCACTTGATGATGTATTTTAGTGCAATTTTAATAGATTCAATAAAGTCAAGTTTTCACTTATTAAATCATTTGGATGTTAATAAAGAGACATGTCCTTTTTTATACTATCTCTTATAAACTTACAATCTATGATTCTATTTGGAAGAATAATCATACATATGCTTATGACAAGTTAGATTAGCACTAATAACTAGTTTGCTAGATTTTGAATGTCATATTATTTATAAATATGGCCAGCTATTATCTTAATGTATTTTTTAATAGTTTTTTAAAATTAGGTTGGCTGTAAAACTTAATTTAGAGTTATTTTTATAAGAAAATTATAGTATTTTATCCAAGAATACAAACATAATGGACTTCTTGGTCTTTTATGGATTCTTTTTTGTTGGTCTCAGTCAATAGTGTGTCATTTTTTTTTGAATAATATGAATGTTTATGGTCTATTATGGTTAAATATAACTTAGAAAAATATAAGTATTTATAAGAAGGATATCTATTAGAGGTTCTTAAAGCATTATTTGACTCAAGTTATTAGCTATTCTACTAGATTCATTTTCCTTGTAGATTATTGTAAAGAATTATATCCTTAAAATTAGTAGACAACAAGTTATTTGTTGTAATCTCAAAAATTTATTGACCAAATATATAAGAGCCATATGGTCAACAAATAGCACAACTTTGTTGTCTAATAAAAATTATAAATATTTTACTAGGTATTAATTATGGATAAGGATTTTTATATTTAATTCTTATATATTTTGTTCTTGATCAAATTTAATATTTGTGATGACTAAAGAATTGATTTTAGAATCGGCACATTAATTTAATAGCTTCAATCTTCTTTAGATTGCAAAATTTGATATTTCTGAAAAAAATATAGTTGAAAATTATACCTAAGTCTACTAACAATAGACACTTATTAGAATTAAGATTAATATTATATTTTCAATAATTCTTGAAGTATAATATTAACTTATCCTAATATATATCCAAATTGTTATATGCATAAAAGTTGTCAAAGATGGCTTACAATTTTTTTTGAAATAATACTAAATAACTTTTTGAACAACTCATGAATATAGCAAGAATATTTATTAATTTAAAAATATAATAATCTAAAAATAGAATTTTTACTTTATAATAAAAATTATTTATAAAAATAAATAAATAAATATTAATCAAATAATATCTATTTTTGCTTCAATTAAAATACATAAGATTTATTTTATTTATTTGAAATAATGGTGGTAAATGATAAGAGAAATGGATGCTCTCTAATTATATTGTTGAACTCATAACAACTAATATAAATCTTAAATTGATCATTTTTTTTTGAAACTACAACAATAGATAATAACCACAATGTCTCTTCAATTAGATTAATAAAGCTTGCATTTAATACTTTATTAATATCTTTTTATATTTTTATAGTATATTTTAAATTTATCTATAATTAATCTAATAGATAGATCAGATATTTGGATCTAATTTGATTTTATGTTTTTATAGTTTTGTTATAATGTAATTGAATTTATTGTAAGATCAAACAAATATACCATAGTATTCTTATGAGACTTCTTTAGTTGGTATACTTAAATTAAGTTTTAGGTGATTATTTATTTGTAAATATTTTAGATTATCATGAGTCTCTATTTTGATTTTTTTTATTATTTTGACTTGATCTACACTACTATGTTAAATCTTGGAATTTTAATTTGAGTCATTAATTAATCTATTAGAACATTATGTTGTATTTTCTCTTAAAAAAAAAAAAAAAAAAAAAAAAATCTTTTTAATTTTTTAATTTGAATAAATTATAAAATATCTAAAGATTTTTTTTATATAATTAATTATTTTTATTTTTTAAATATATAATTAGGTTTTTTTAAATAAATTTTATTATTATATTATTATTTATTTATTTTAAGTACTAATTTTTTATAATTCTTTTTGAAAAAATATAAATAAAGAGTTTATATTTGTATCCAGAGTTTTTACTATTTCCACCAAACATTGTATTATATCCACCACATTGTTGTTGTTGTTATTGTTATTTTGTGATCTATTGCATTTCAACAACAACTTTACTTAGGTATTTTGGAAGAAAAATCTATGCTTTTTCAAGACCCCTATTCAATGAGTTGTGATAAAGGCACATGTGTTGGACCTTATTGCTGAAAACAATCTCCACCATGTTGGATCCTATTGTCGACAAAGACAAAGGGTTGCTCCAATTTTGATTTGAGCATTGATCAAATCAAAATTGCCTTTGAATAGGTCATAAAACCACAACAACAACAACCACAACAATGGTGTAGTAGGTGCAACACAATGCTAGGTGGAAATAGTAAAACTCTAGGTGGAAATATTAATTTCTTGTAAATATTTAAGTGATTTTTAAAAAGGCGCTAAATAATCAATTATTTTATTTATTTATTTATTTATTTTTTATCTATACAACATAAATATAAATATTTTTAAATTTCATTGCAAAGATTTTTTGTAAAGATTAAATTGTCACACAAGACAAACCATATAATTTTAGAGCACTATTATATTAAAAAAGATGCAACTAACTAATTCTATATTTTTGTTTGATTTTTTATGTAATATTTCTAAATCCATTTAATGAATCAACTTCAATTTATCATACTTTTCCTCAATCTCTTAATACATCCAAACACTTGTTGAACCTATCCAACTTTTGTTTTGTTTTATTTTATTTATTAAGATATAAAAAAATAATTATCTCTATATTAATATTAGTGAAGTAGAATCAAGGATTTCTTAATTGAGATTTGAACTTCCAACCATTTATAGATAATTTAAGATCATTGCAAACAGATATGTGAAGACCATCCAATCTTTGAATTGTATAGATCATAGATTGTAGATCACAACTATACTGTTTTGTGATTAAACTCAGACCCCTACCTTCATGTTTCCATAGATGGTGGCATCCAAAAGCCAACCTTATTCCACCGACACATCTAGAATGACATGTCGGTAGAACACGCCTTACCATTAGTCTGCAATCAATCCTGCAAATTTACGATGTAAAGTCCACAGGCTTCACCTCGGGAGCAACCCAGTCAATGCCCAGCTTACAAAACCACTGAAGGGCCCTTCTCATGACGGTGACAAATCTCACAACTCCTATGAAGACAGCCGAAGGAATCACAGACTCAACTGGTGGTGTATCTGAACGAGGCTAATTGCTTCAAAATTAGCTGGAAATCTTCGCAGTGCTGCTGCTGCTGCAATGTTGCTGAGCTCAGTGTCGCCTGAGATGGTGGCAAGGTCTAGATTTGCTGAGCTGAACGCAAGCTTAGTGATGAAAAATTCATGCTTTTGAGTAAGACATGAATTGTGTGTGTCGGTTGGAACAGTTGTGTGTGGCACTCAGGCTTTCTGCTTTAGCTCCGGCCTGGCTAACTTTGGGCTCCGCCACAGAATACTGCTCTTTGGTGAGAGCTTGGAGGTGGTCCAGGGTGGAGCCTGCGAAAGGACAGATGTACTGGAAGAAGCAGGAATGGTGAACAGAGAAGCCCCACTCAATGCTTGGGACATAATTGCAGGCGGAACCCGTCACAGCACGCCATCGCCATCGCCCCCCCAGCTTCTTGCTGCCGTTGCCACTGTGCAGAGCAGTGCCTTCTCTTTCTCACCCTGATTCCATATTGAAAATATTGTCTGAGAGCTGAGTAGGCCACGTCCCTGGTTCTCTGTCAAGCAAAAAACGTTGTGATCGTGTGATGAATGCTTCGGTCTCTGCTGGGAAAGATATTGTGCTCCGGGCTTGAGTTGATGTTTGATTGCGTGATGATGCTTTCTTGAATCTGGCCGATCTGTGGTACTTGTGAAGTTTTAAGAGTTGCTTGTGAGACAGCTTGTTGCGCTTTGTGGAGTTTCAGGGGGCTTGGACGTGGAAGCGGCCTTGTGTGTGTGTGTGTGTGTGTGTGTTTGTTCTATTTGTATTTCGTTTTTGCCGCCTTTTCTTGGCAATGTGTTGCGAGATTATTGTTTTAGTCACTTCTACTATGCTACGTGACCCTCTTGTTCTTTGCTGATTCTCAGATAAAAGTTTTTATCTTTCTTAGAAGTCACAGCTGAAAGGGTTAAGTGAGCCTTGTGGACGACGCCACGAGATGATCACGCCTGGTAATCAGCCGCGTGAGTGAGGAGTTTTTCCCTGCGTTACTGAGAGGATTGTTTAGTCCTCACTATCCGATCGGAGTGCTGCTCGATCCTGGGAAGGTACTGTCTGTCCAAAGCGCTCCTCGGACGTTCTCTAATCATTTTCAGGCTGTCGTTGTTCATATCTGCAGGCCAAGTTCCTGGACTGCTTAAGTCATCTTTTAACCTCGCATTCCAACTCAGTTGCCCGAAACTGGGTTTGTACTTCTTCATGCTTGTATCCGCTCACTCTGATGTTCCAATTTGTGCCACCCTGAATATGTTTGCATTTCTCATGCGCTCTATGTGTTGTCTCGTGATGAATGAGGAGTAGAGCACCGTTCTGAGTAGTTATCTCTCTTTTAGGTTTTCGTGTGTGCTATTTGACGTTTTATGTAACCAGCACCAATACTTCTTGTCCAGAAAAAAGTTAGCCTATAGTTTTTAATTTGTGTGAAATCAAATCGTAAGAATTTCTATCGACGCTGGCTGATAGATCCCAGCGATAATCGCTTCAATTGCTGAATACTGTCATGGATGCGTGTGCAGATTTTGTAAGTCAAAGTGTGTCTGCGCTCGTGTAAGAGCTTAGAAGTGCGTTTCTGCCCCCTAATGCCACTATGGCGAGTATAATACAAACTGTAGCTCACATTGGTCTCCATCTTCACTGCTCCCCCTCTCTGCAACAGAACTCTTCAACGGCTATACTGTCGTCACGAGGCCCACTTACGAATAGCAGCAAACTTAATCAGTCGCCCTCCGTTGCACTCGCTAATGTTGGATTGGGAACCAGTCCAGAGCGAAGGTCATGGCAGATACGAAACTCAAGTATGTCTTTTAATAGCGGTCTCCCAATCGACGATCCCTTCAGCGAAAACGACGATGATTATGTGGACTCAACTGTGTTGGAAGCACTCGAGGTCAAGAGCAGGCCCGAGGGTTTTGTCATAAAGATGCGGGATGGTCGATTCCTAAAGTGTAAGCATAATGCTCCCGATTCTGGCTGTCTTCCTGAGTACGGTCCCCAACCAGCGATCGTCTTGCAGCTAAACATGGGATCCAAACTTCTGCTTCCTATAATTGTGCTGGAGCTTCCTTGCATGATGCTCATTGAGGCACTCCGCAACGTCCCCGTCATTCGACCCACAGTCTACGACGTGATGAAAGACATGATCGAGGTGATGGGGTACCAAGCTAAGATGGTGCGCATCACGCGTCGCGTGCACGAAGCTTACTACGCGCGTATTTACCTCAGCAAGGTGGGAATCGACTCAGGGGATGTTTTGTCCATGGACCTTCGCCCCTCCGATGCTGTCAACTTGGCTGTGCGTTGCAAGGTGCCAATCCAAGTAAACAAGTTGCTTGCGGAAGGAGATGGCGTGTTCGTGGTGGACGAGACTGCGAAGCCGCCGTCTCGCACGCTGCGGTCCTTCGCAGCTTCTCTTACAATGACCAACCTTGACAGACCTGACTCTGCTTCCTGTGCCGCTGCGGAAGAGTTTGTTCTCGTGAGAAGTATGATGGTGGCTGCCATGGAGGAACGGTACAGCGACGCTGCAAAACTGAGAGACGAGCTCAGACATCTGCGCAGCAGAAAAAAATTGTCTCGCCAGTTTAAGCAACCCTGAAGAATCCTATGGTTTCCAAAGTTGTTGAAGATGAAAAAAATCATTCTTTCACACAACAAATGATCAATGCATTGTTGCTGGAGCCTATCATGTATATATATATATATATATATATATATTAATATGTATTATCGACGTCTCTGGTTAGTTTTGAGCAGAAAGGTTCAGACAGTGGCGAAAGCAGGTTGACGTTACCCAAGCGCTGAGCTCCATGCTTCGGAGACGACAACGCAAAAGTGCGGTGCCAGTGGAAAAAGAATAGCTGCAGGGATATGCTTGGAGATCTTCAATCTGTCGAAATCATGGACCTGGGTATTTCATGCATCTCGTTCTGAATGTGCAAATCCACCTCTAGATTGTGAGCACCACTGTCTCAAATCATTCAGTCACCTGCATTCACTCCTTCCTGGCTCTTCCACTTTCTCTTGAATCCAAGCAGATGTGCACAGTTCCTGCGAGAACCCAGTTTGTGAATGCCTTTGCGGTTTGATGAGATTGGTGCCCAAGGTGGAGGCCAGTTTTCCAACTTGGTTTAAGGTATTAACATGCTTAAGTTGTTTTTTTTTCTTCTATTCTCGTTTGATCCAGGAGACTAGGGGAAGTGGCTGTTGTGAAGTGCATTACGTGTCTTGAATGGAAGTCAGTAAAGAACTTGCATCAAAGTTATCTACCTTGAAAGACATTTATATGGTATATATTTGTTGGATTTGCAATTGTCATAGCTTAGTGGAAACGAGCGTATGAAACCTTTAAAGCACTGTGCAGTTACTCAAGTAATTTGTTGGTAGTGTATCTAATCTATGAATGTCAAAGAATGTTGATTTCAAATCATTGTATGGTTGCCACGTGTCAATTGTAATTTTTCCTTTTTGCACTTTGACTGAAAAAGAAAAAAGAAAAAAGAAAAATATTTATCCAATTAAAGTTGTGGTGGATTTATTTATCTGAAAAGTGATGAAATGTGTAGTTGTTGAAGTTGACTTCAAATCTTGTATCAACTACCAGAAGAGTATTTTGAAGATATAATTATAAAATGTCAATTCATATTTTTGTCTACAATTTTATAAGCTTAAAATCATAATTTATCCCAAAGATATAATAAAGATTTTTAAAACATACAAGACTGTAAGACTCCTAGCTTTTAATAATTGTAAGAGGATCTCTTTCAAAGTAATGTGTTGGATCATTTTTCTTCCAATATTATGTCTTCAAATATTATGCCACTTGAGATTTTGGATGTTGGCTTTTAATTGCTAATTGTTCATCTAGGCAATTAGTCTTACTACAAAAGTTGAAACCATTTTTTCAAAACATGCAAATTGTCCAAAATAAAGAATTTCTAAATGGTTTATTATTTTATTTATGAAATAATTTATAAGATATGATCTCAATTTTGTCTATTAAAAAAAAAAAAAAAAAATTGATTCATTAGTTGTTGTTACATTCTTCTTAAAAGAAGATATAACTAGTCAATATGACTTAATTGAATCAATTAAGATTAAAAATTGTATAAAAAGAGATGATCTTTTAGTATATCATGTACCATCTCTTAGGATTAGAATTTTAACTAAGTTTCTAAGTATTAAAGACTTAGAATCAAAGTTCTTAATATAATTAAAAGTTGGTGGTTGAAAGTAAATACTTTAGAGTTGTGTGGGTGGAAGAAGTAAATTACTTGATGTATAGTTGTTGAAAGATCTTAGTTGAATTAGAGAACTTTTAGAATTAAGTAATAATATAAATAAAAAATTATTTTAGATATAGTCTTAGAGGCAATTTAAGTTTTTACTAAGTTAAAATAAAAAATAAAAGGTGTATAATGGATTTTCCTAGATCAAAGTTTCTTATTCTAAGGGAGAAGAAATAAATTATATCAAAATTAAGAATTATAGATAGAACTAAGGGGATAAGTTTAAATTATATTAGCATTCATAAGTACAATTTATGCTTAAATTATATATTTCTTCTAAAAATATAGTAATAAGAAGAAAATTTATTAATTAATATTTTTATATATAATCAAAGGTATGTGAAGATTTATTAAAGACTATAAAAGATAAATTTCTCTTGAAATAAAGAATTTTTTGTTATGTTATTGGAATAAGAATCTAGTTCCATATCATGTCAATTTAGTAAGGAATTACACCTAAGAAGAGAAATTTGGATACTAATTAATAATTTTTAATAGATTTATTAGTGATTATGATCTTAAAAAAAATATGATAGTATAAAATTGACTTTTTATATATATAATAGTTTATAATTTTAAAAAAGTATTAATTAATATTTTTAATAATTATGGATTATATCATGAAATATATTTAAATTTAACTTTTATATAATAATTAAATTTTAATCTTTCAAATATATAGATAATATCTAAAGAAGATATTTATTACTTTATTTTTAGAAACTTTCTTCTTAATAATTATAATATTTATTTTATAATAATATTTTTATATAAATATTAAATATTTTGATCACCATCTACTTATTATAATGACCAATGATTTAATTCATATTACTTTATGGATCAATTCCAATTAAATAAAATAATTAAAGAGATATTTACAAAAATAAAATTTAATTATGTTTCTATGGACTATGATAATTTAGCAAATAAATTATGTAGATTTTTTTCTATCTATTCTATTCTATTTGATTGTCAAATTTGCCATTGTTATTATTGTAATATTTATTGTTGCTATTTTATGCAATTGATTCTTGCCAAAATCTATGTCTTGTCAGATAAACACAACAAAAAACATCATTATGCCGCTACTTAGAAATTAAGATACAATCATACAAATTAACATTGAATTTGTGAGAAACTCAAATCACAATATCCTTATTACATAAAAAATAGGCCTCACAAAGTCAAAGGTATTACTACTCCTTTCTTGCATATTATGTGATTATTAATTTTATTTAATTTTATTCCTACTTTATTATTTTTTAGCTTTCAAATCATGTCTAACAAATAAACAATTAATAGTTGTGTAATGTCTAGTATTTTTATAGTCTAAAATAACTACACCATATAATAATTATGATATAGAATAAAATAAATTTCAATAATAAGTCTAATCATAATGTGTAAATTATAAAAGTATTATTAAAATTATTTTTAAAAAAAAAAATTGTGTTAAAGAAGAAATATAATTTAGCTATAAAATTAAATAAAGATAATGTTTATTTATTTTAAAAAGATTTATTTATTTATTTATTTTTAAATTTTTTTCCTCATACTTATGTAATAGTTCTAATCTTTGAAAGTGAACATGTACACATATAAAGTAATGATATAATATATAATTTATAAGTATTAATATAATTTTAAAAAATATTATTAAAAAAATCAAGAAATTTTGATAATTTTTGTAGAAGTAAATAAAAGTGGTTGCTAATGCCTATTTTTAAGTACTAAATTTTTTAATATTTTTTAAATATACAACAACATACCTTTATATAATAGAAATATAATTCAAAAATTTAAAATAAATTTAATTAATATTAGATATAAAAAAAATTAATATAATTTTTTTATAAAATTTAATTTTAATTTGAAAAGTTAAAATATAAATATTTTATAATTTATTTATTTATTATAAATATAACTTAATATTTATAAATAAAAATAATAATTATTATATATTGTCACAGACATACTTTAAGCTACTAGAACTTTCAATAGTCTTCTAGAACCTTCTATAGCTTTTTAGAATCTTTTAGAATCTTCTAGAATCTTCCTCAACTTTCTAAGACCTCCCGTAGACTTTTTAGAGTCTTCCAAAATCTTCTTCAAACTTCTAGAATATTCTAAGATACTCTTAAGACCCTCTAGAATCTTCTTCAACCTTCCAAGACCTCACGTAGATTTTTTAGAGTCTTCTAAAATCTTCCTCAATATTCTAGGATATTCTAAGATACTCTTAGAAAGTCCAATAGGACATAAGGCCTCATAGTATAAATGAGAGGCAAGACTCAGGAGCACCTCAGTCTTGCCAACACAAGTCTTGGAGTAATCCAGAGTGTTGCCTTGTTCTTGATATTAATCCAGTTTTTTTTATTTTTGATCTAGTTCTTGTTCTTGTCTATCTAGTTCTTTGTTCTTGAAGTTATTCTGGTTCTGAATTCTTTTGCTTAATTCTTTGCTAACCTGCTAACTTGCGTCCTTGACAATTTGGCAAGACCTAATTGCATAATCATATCAGAGCTTAGATCTCTTGATAGAGAGTGGGTTATCCCTCTTCAAGATACTATTGCATTCTAGAGGAGTGCGGACTACCCTCCTCTAGACTAATATGTTTACTTGTTGTAGTTGATTTTTCTTTGGAAAGAGTGGATTATCCCTTTCTTAAGTTATATCACTACATTTTAGAGGTTGCGGATTATCCTCTTCTAAACTAATTGTCTCAAAATATTTCTTTTAGTATAAAAAATACTAACAACTTATCAATTTTTTCTTTGTTAAGATGGAAATAGATCAGGTTAATGGAGGTGCATCCTCACAAACAGAGAATAGAGTGGCAACACTTGCAGATCTTTGAGCCCTACTGGATACAATACAAGAAGAAATGACATTTTTTCGCAATCCAAGAAAAAAATCATAAATGGAGCAAGTATCTGAAGAAACTAAGTGAGAGATTTATAACTTACAATATGAGATTATTCGATTAAGAGAAGCAAGCGGTAAACAAGCTATGCACACAACTTCTCTAGAAGTTCTAAGGGTTGTCATAAAAGAGCCAAAAGCTAGTATGCCTGACAAGTTTGATGGAACAAGATCCAACTTTCAAGGGTTTGTACAATAAGTGCGACTTTACTTACGACTATATCCATCTCGTTATCTAGATGGATTCACTCAAGTCGCTTTTGTGAGTACCCTTTTATCAGGAAGTACTCGATCATCATTTGCGCCACTATTGGAAAAAAATTCTTCAATCCTATATAACTTAAAAGCTTTTACGGAGAGATTTACTGCTGCATTTGGAGACAGTGATTGGGAAAGAGTGGCAGAGAAGAAGATCCAAAATTTACGACAAGGGCAATGTTCAGCTATAATTTATGTTGCAAAATTTCAACAACTTACTTGTGATCTTGATTGGAATGATAAGGCTTTTATGACTCGATTGTCTATTTGAACTACGGCAAGAAAGGCGATCAATTTTTAGCAATACCTATCAAGGTACAACTGCTACATCTTCAAGAGTATTTGAAAAGCCATTAACATATCCTGAATCTATGCAAATTGATACGACTCAATTCAAGCCATTAACACTAGCAGAAAAGATTAAATGTCAACAAGAGAATTTATGCCTATATTGTGGAAGATCCAATCATAAGGCAGTAAATTGTCCAAATAACTCTAGAGAATTTAAGGCACGAGGTATAATATCCGAATTAGAAAGGTTAGAAAACGAAGACGTTGTCGTGGTGAGAGTCTTAGCCCTAAGAAACACTGGGTCTTTTGTGTCTCTCGTTTCTTAAGTGCAAGAAGAGATTCATAAAGTTCATAAAACTGAAGATTTTACATAAAAACATACTTTATTAATCTTGCCATATTCTGCCTTTAAAAACCCGCCTTCAAATTTGCCCATAAATCCTAGGATATCATATCAATTGAAGCAAAATTTGAACACAAAGTACTTAAGGAAGTAAAGAAGCAAACCCCATAATCCTTTTGATTATAGCTCATGTGGTTGGAGAGAACCATGTTGTCAAAGAAACCCCTCCATGCTGCCTTTGATTCTGGACCCCCTTTGCTTCACACCTTCATTGCTCCTCATTATCAAAATCCCAAGTATTGAAATTTGGTAGGCTTGTTGCTTGCTTTATGTTGTAAACATCCTCCAATTTTTGCTCCAAAACTCCTCTTGAAAATAGAGTTATAGACTCTACCCTTCTCCTTTAATTCTGTCTTCTACCAACTCTGGATCCGACTACAAATTTCCTCATAATTCTTTAACCATAACTCCAATAGCAATCAGTTTTTTACACAACTTAATAGACTCATATATCTACAAACCCCAATAAATTTTACTCAAAATGCTACTTTGATCACAAAGATATGCTCCCCCAAACTTCACTGACTTAGAAATAGACCCCTATCACTTTGAAAGAGCATAACATTTTTTTTATAAGATAAATGAGTATCAAACTTACCCTCATCTCTTTCTTAACTTGCTTAGATCACGTCTATCAAATTTCACACTCAAATTCACTCCCTAACTCCATTCATACCCAAAAAAACCCACACACACACTCTGCCCATACAAACCCCAATTCTGCTTTCACTCTATTTCTCTTTTCACCTACATCCGGTTACAATTTCACTCATAACTCTTTGCTCAAAGATCATATTGACTTAAGATTTTGATTCAAAGTAGTAAACTCAATAAGAAACACAACCCCAACAATTTTTTCCTCTAAAGTCCAAATGGTTCTCAAGAGCCGAGTCCCGAAATTTAGTAAACCTCACTGCCCTAGTCTTAAAAACCTGCAACTTTGACGACTCATATCTCTCTTTATACTTAACCAAAAGACATGAAAATTGTTTCTATATGTTCCTTATCTTGTCTACTACAAACCTACAAAAAATTGCACTTAAAATCCTCTCTAAGCTTCTTCTACACACAAAAACGTCTACTGCCTATCAAAAGGAAACCCTATCTCTCCAAAAAGAACCTCTCCTTCTTCTTCACGACCCCCTTCTTGTCCTCCCGGCCTGGTCTTCCTTCTTCCCTTGGTCAAAGAGACACCTCAGCCATATCTTTCCACCTCTTCAATCCTTTCTTTTGGATTAATTTGAAGGAATCTCACCTTTTGAGGTAAATTTCTATTCTACCTTCTTACTATCATTTTTTTTTTTTTTTTTCTACCCACTTCTCTTCTAATTTCAGCCCACAATATTTAAGTTTAGATCTAAAATAGAAGAGAATAAAGGTAAAGTAGATCTAAGATAAAATAGAAAAAAAATCTAATAAGTAGAAAAAACAATTAAGATTAGATTAGAGATAAAAGAGAAAGAACTACATCCTTCACTGCCAAGTCAAAGAAGCTTGTGTGGTTAAGTTCTTAGCTACTTTGGAGTTGACGTGGGTTCGAATCCACTTGACTTCACTGTAGAATTCCTTGGCTTCTTGACTTGGTACTGCTAGTGGGAATTTCAGCAGGAAATTAGTAGTTTGGCCTACCTATCATCCCTGAGCTTGTGATAAATATTATAACCTTCAAGATAATGTGGTTATAACCACAACCCTTTCTCTTTTTCATCCTCTCTTCTTCTAATCTTAATCTTTTTATTTTAACACATTCCTTTATATCTTTCACACTATGTTTTAATTTACAACATGACAACGTCGAGCCACAATAGGGATCTTGTGGTTGGATACCCCCAAATCTAAAGTATCTGAAAAAAGTCTCTTTTTACCTCCGGATCCAACATCTTGTTTTATACTTCCTGTATATATAAGAACCTTGAAACAAGAAATTTTTGCTAAAGCCCTTTTAGATACTAGAGCCTCAGCATGCTTCATGGATAAGGATTTTGCAACCAAGCATAATCTACTATTTGTAAAGAAGACCCATCCTGCACCACTTGAAGTCATTGATGGACAAAACCTTGCATCAAGAGATGTTGTCAAAGAAATCCAACCGTTGGAAGTGATACTAGGAGATCAAGTATCACAAATTGTTTTCAACATCATTAGATGTCTAACAAATCCTATTCTCATTGGACTTCCTTGGTTTGAGCTACATAATCTTGATATTAATTGGAGTATGCGGAAGATTTCCTCAAGATCCATACATCAAAAGAAGAAACAAGATACTGTTCTATTCCTTAAAGCTAAAGCATTTATGCAAGCAGCAGAAAAAAAAGATGCATTTGCATTGTATGCTATTCCAATGAAAGATCAAACGGAGCAACTAAAGTAGGAAATTCCTAATCAATATCTTGACCTGGAAGATGTATTTGAAAAGAAAAAAATAGACATATTACCCGAACATCGTTTTTATGATTGTGCAATCAAATTATAAGATAGAACTCAACCTCCATTTGGTCCCATTTATAATCTGTCACAAACGGAGCTTACAGCCTTACGAGAATATATTGATGAAAATCTAGCCAAGAATTTTATTTGACATTCAAAATCACGTGTTGGAGCTCCTATATTATTTGTGAAAAAGAAGGATGGTTCCTTATGTATGTGTGTTGACTATCGAGGTCTGAACAAGGTAATTATAAAAAATTGCTATCCATTACCATTAATCTCGGGATTATTGGAACAATTAGGACAAGCAAAGATTTTTACAAAGATTGACTTGAGAGGTGCCTACAATCTAGTCAAGATTAAAGAAGGAGATCAATGGAAGACAGCATTCCGCACAAGGTATGGACATTTTGAGTACAATGTTATATCTTTTGGACTTACAAATGCACCTGCAGTCTTCCAACATATGATGAATAATATCTTATGAGAATACTTAGATGACTTTGTAGTCATCTATTTGGACAATATCTTGATCTTTTCTAAGAATGAAAAAAAGTATGAATATCATGTACGGAAGATATTAAAGAAATTACAAGAAAATAGATTATACGCCAAATTGGAGAAATGCTCTTTCTACCAACCATCAATCAAATTTTTGGGATATATTGCTTCAAAAAATGGAATTTCCATGGATCCAAAGAAAATACAAACTGTTATGGAGTGGAAACAACAGTCATCAATTAAGGATGTACAATGTTTTTTGGGATTTGCAAGTTTCTATAGAATCTTCATCAAAGATTATTCCAAGATTGCGGCTCCATTAATGCAACTTACAGGCGAAGATAAATTTATTTGGGATGATAAGGCTGAAGAAGCATTTAAGAAGCTAATAAAATCTTTCACCTCTGCTCTTATATTTGTCCACGCTGTCGTGTTGTGGTTCGGCTACTATGTGAAAAAATTCTACATGTATATTTAATATACAATTTATTACATAACTAAATGAGAGCCATATCAGTGGACTTTTATTGATTATAGAATGTGGTTAAATTGCTAGTTTAGAAGGAATCTATTAAAAAGATTATTATTAAGGTTTATACAACCTTATTTTATTTTTAGTAGTGACTTTTGAAGTTAATTTTATATTGATAATAACTTGTATATATCTTAAGTCACCTATGTTAGACATTGGTGATCCTTAAGATCTTATTTATTTCTTTTATTTGATGCTTAAAGCACCAAGTATGTAAATCTTATAAGAAGAAGGGTTAGAAAAGGGTTTTTAGTGTAAAAAGGGTAGTTTGGCCATCCATGTGGATGAATAGAGGTGGATGATAGAAATCTCTATTCTAATTGGCCAAAAATCATGCCCAATGGGCTTCAAGGAGGCTGCCCGAGGGTTTATTAGGAGTTAGGGTTTGTTTTTGGAGGGGAGTTGAACATCAGAGGCTAGGATCATAAGGTTTAGGTTTTTGGATCTGGTTTAGGTGCAAATTTTGTGTGATTTGCACTTTTTATGAAGAAGTTATAGGCGCCCAAAGTTAAGGTGTCGATTTTGGACCTGCTGTCATTCTTTTGGGTATAACTCGCGCATACAGAGAGCAATTGAGAATCGGCGATTGGGGTTGAAGAGAGCACTTTTACGGCTACACTTTCTACATACAGCTCGAAAAAAGCCAAGCTAGGGTGAAGGAGATATTGGGAGTTGAAGTCAGTGCTCACAAACTTAAGGGCAGTAAGTAAACTGCTTACATAGTGGTTACTTTTTGAGCTATATTTTAGGCAATTTCATAGAATTTTGGCTCAAAATTTTCAAGAGTGTATATGTTTATGTCACAAGACTATGTGCAAAAATTTTGTGGCATTAGGATTTTGGATTTGTGAGATATAAGGAAAATAGTGCTCGAGTGTCTCTGAGCTAGGGTTTTAAGCACCTGCTAGGGATTTTAAGATATCATACGATTGAAAACGAATTTATGGTTGAGTCTTTCTTGTGGTGAAACTTAAGAGGATCATCTACACTTTGAACTAAATTTTATAGAAACTGAATAGTTGGATTAAGAGTTATTGGACTCTAAAGTTCAGCAAGAAATAAGTCCTTGCGGGTGAATAAAGTTTTGAAGGGTTTTGTGGAAATTTGAACCCTTTTGTACAAACTTACTTGAATACAAGAGGGTTTACATATATAACTTTTCTTTTTGTGAGATTTTTGTAATATTTGTCCTTTTTATTGAAGACAAACTACCTGTTGGATTTTTTTCCATCAAGTTTCAAATAAGTTCTCCATAGCCAGGTACCCAGTGTATTCCCAGATAGAAGGCCATGTCATACGACATATTTGGTGAATCCAACGTGAAACATCTGGGGTGGGGAATTTTGAAGAAATATTTTGGCCTTTATTATGGCAGGGAAACAAGGAGATAGTAGTGGAAATTGCAGTGGAGTATCACCAATGCAACATGATCCTGCTACAGCTCAAATGTTTCAAGCATTTGCTCTTTATATGCAGCAACAACAAGCAGTGGAGCGTAAGGAGGCTATGGCTATCAAAGCCTTATAATATGTTGTTGGCATATTGGATTAGTTTGATGGAAAAAATATTTCCAAGTATTTGAAGTACTATTCACGGGAGATGGAGCTTAATAAAGTACCGGAGAAGGAGATGATCCTAACATTTGAGCTAGCAGTTGTATTTGAACTCCGTGAGCACATTAAGGGAATTATTCAAACTCATGGAGCAAAATGGGAGGATTTTACCCTTCAGCTAAGAGAAGAGTATTCTTTAGAGGATGCTGAAAGGGTGACAAAAAAATCACTTATGGAATGGGTTAATAAATCTAACAAGGAGTTGGTTGCAACAAAATTATTTCGGGAGTTTAAAAGGCAATTTTTTCAATTATCTCGGGTAGAAAAACTTACACTTGAAAATGACAAGGTGGAACTATTTCTCCAATCGGCCGACAGTGACTTATAAAGAGAGTTGGAATTATTATTGGAAGATAACACAGAAGACAATGGACTTACTACTGATTGGAAGAAGGTCTCGGAAGCAGTAGATATATTTGCTAAGAAAGAATACCGAAGAGGCAAGGTAGTGGTAAGACAAGAAACTAGACCTTCTCCAGTTACAATATCTCATAGGCAAGTATCAGAACCTGTTATACATGTAAGTGCTATTTCAATTCCTATATCCACAGTTGTACCACAAAAAGATACAATTGAAGAATTAGTGAAAGGAATGAAAGACTTACAAATTAAATTGGCAAAGCTAGAAGAAAAGGGAGGAGCATCTGAGATCAAACCTGTATTGAAGCAAGGATATATACAGAGGTGTATTTGATGCGATAGTATGGAGCATCCTCGGAAGGAGTGCGAAGATTTTGCTGATACTTTACAACGAGGAGTAATTTTATGGAAGGATGGAAAGATTGCACTGCGTGATACAGGTGAGTTCCTCAAAACTAACTTTGGAAAGGGAGGGATAAAAAAGGTTTTAGAGGACTATCTATCACAACATATTATGGCATCAGGGAAAGCCACTACTTATGGCATAGAGGTTATAAGGGAGAAAGAAGAGGATTTTGACAAACATATAGATACGGGGGATTTATGGAATCATACTATCACCAGCATGAATAAGAGAAAGACATCAAGGCAAGAATTGCTCAATACAGCCACAATAATCAGGAATGCTATAGGATGGGATGATCCAATTGATACCATGTCTGTACATACTTATATGGCAAAATTCCACCATGAAGCTTTGATGGATATGAAGAGGAGAAGAAATATAGTAGAAGAAAACTTTGAGGAACCAAATAATAAGAAAAGACCTCAAAGAGATGAAGAGGGAACACAAAATAAAGGGATATCTTTACTGCAGGATAGTACATCATTTGAGAATAGACCATCAAAATCATACTTTGGAAATATACCGCTACCAAAGGAAAAATGAGAAGAAAGGATGGTGGCAGATAAAAACAAGGAGAAGAATAAGCTTGTTGCCTATAAGCTGCAATCAGATATAGAAGCAATTACAGATTTAAAGGGGATATTAGAAAAAAGGGTGTTGAATGCCAAAATTGAATTCACTTTACGTGAAATCTTAGGCATTGCAAAAAAAGAATTTCATGATGTCATTATTGATACCATTAAACGGAAAAGACAATTGATAGGAGAGTCAACAATGTCTAATGCTTTAGATACAACATTAACAGAAGAACAAGAGCTAGAATTGGCTAAATGTTGTATCAATCAAAAGGATCAATTTGCCTTGGATTAAGATAAGGTTGATGACAAAGGTCCTAATCATTACTCTAAGAAGCATTGGGCTAGAGCCACTACAGAAACTTTGGTGAAGGTGGGGGACTTGACAGATCCAGTAGTTGCTCTAATTGACCATGGATCTGAAATCAATATTATGTCTAAAGACATTTATAAATGTGGGAGATGGCCCATTGACACTGAACATGGTTGGGTGATCCGAGCAGCAAATAATACACGTGGAGATCTTTATGGCGCTTGTTCAGATATAAAGGTGAAAATTGGAGATGTATCTACTGAACAAAACTTTTTTGTTCAGAACAATACTTCTTATCCAATAATTCTTGGACAACCATATATTATTATTGTAAGGATGGAAACTAAGATAATAGATGATGGATTTGCATGTGCTCGCATTAGAAGCCAAGATAGTAAACGAGCAGTGGAGTTTTTAACAATACATACTAATCATGAGCGCAACAAGGAAAATCTACATTGTTGTAATACGTGAAGTCTTGCTTGAGAATGCTCCGGGCACCTGGCTGTGGAAGATAAAAAGGAAATACGCCACAACAAAATCCTAACAATTCTAATAGAATCCTAAATAACTTCTATTAAACCTTAACAATATTATTCAGCTTGATTCAATCTTAAAGAAATTATAAAAGAAGAATAAATGAGTCATACAATAATCATAATAGAAAATAACATATAAAATATTAAATTTAGAAAATACTAAAAATAGAATCTTAAAATCTTAAATCATATCTTATTCAAATCCTAATCAAATCCTAAATCAAACCTTGATCAAACCCTAGTCCAACCCTAAGTCAAACCTTGATCAAATCCTAACCCTAATGAAACCCTAACTAAACCCTAAGTCAAACCCTGATCAAATCTTGATCAAACCCTAGTCAAACTCTAAATCAAACCCTGGTCAAATCCTAGTCAAATCCTAAGTCAAATCCTAATCAAATCCTAATCAAATCCTAAGTCAAACCCTGATCAAATCCTAACCCTAATAAAACCCTAACTAAATCCTAAATCCAAATCCTAATCAAACCCTAATCAAACCTTGATCAAACCCTAGTAAAACCCTAAGTCAAACCTTGGTCAAATCCTAACCCTAATGAAATCCTAACTAAACCCTAAATCCAAATCCTAATCAAACCCTAGTAAAATCTTAAACCCTAAACTCAAACCAAGCCCTAAGCAATTTCTAAGGCAATTTTAGAACCACAATAACTATCAAACAAACTTTTGATCTTGATTGAAATTTTTCATACACCTTAACAATTAAGTTAACAGCACACACACCAAGTTTGAAGAAGATCCAACTTACCAAGAAGAAGAAAAACTTATAAATTTGCTCGGGTATCAGCCGGCCTCCTTCTCCAATCTTCACGCCAATATTCCAGTGCCTAAACCTCCTATTTGCATTGTTCAATTGCTTCCAAATTTCACACGCATGTAGGAAATTAAGTCTTCTACACATACATATAAATTTCACCTCAATCCAACTGATAGATTGCTCAAAATCTGTGAAACCCTAACTAGCCTTTAAAACCCGATTCCAAAGACCCCAACCCACATAAACTTCAATAACCTTTGATTGAACTGTTAGATCAATTTTAAATTCACAGCACCTTACAAGCACAACTGTATGCACAAACCCACAAAATTTCACATGACAATCTGTAACCAGTCTCACAAAATCCTCAAAAATATAAACCCCAATATACTTCACAAACTCTAAAGTCTCCCAAAACAACTCTGACTTTGCAAAGCTCTTACAAACTCAACTTTTATCCAAATCATTCAAAACCAAAACACATACAGACTTCCTCAAGTTTGTCTTCTAATCCCACTCTCCGATTTGCAAAAAGACCCTAGATCCGTCGTAGGCATGCGGTTTTGTGCCCTAGGGTCTGGTTTCGACCCAGGTTCTTAACCGGCCCTCTTCGGGTATCAACTCTTGTAATTTTGAGGTAAATTTCTCTAAAACCTACTCTTAACTCCTTATTAAACATACCTATACCAATTATTTTTCTAATCTACTTTGTTTTACTATATTTATGGCTTTATAAAGTAAATAGAAATCCCTTTTATAAAAGGCAGCATTAGCACCTTTTAATTTTTACTACCTCCTTGTCTATTATCTATTTTTCTAAGATAATTTTCTCAAATATTTTCATTTGAGCTCTTCTATAATATAATCACTCCTTCCCTCTTTCACCTAGTGGTTGTATTACTACACGACAACGTAGAGGCTCATTATTAAGAGTTGATGAAGAGTTTAAAGATTTTTGCAGGGTACCACTATAGAGCGAGGATGTGGTGGTATGTTAGAGAAGATACTCTTGTAAAGAGAAGAAAATACTTTTTATACAAGAGTTGTAGAAATTTTTAAAAGTGGATTTGCTATACATACACAAATTAATGATCTACAAAAACGAGAGAAAAGGATTGTGAGAAAAACAGAAAAAAACCTAAAAAGAGTGGGTGTGCTTGATGAAGATGACAAGATAATAGGTATATATATGGAAACAGGTTTAGGAGATATGTTGGAAGAACTTACAGAGGTTGAAGTAACAGATGAAGATCAAGTGGTGCAAATATATTCAAGAGAGCTCTACTCAATTATACAAGCATTTCAAAGTTATGAAGTCAAAGTTGAAACTAGGTACAAAACTGTAGAAAGAAAAATAAAACTTGTAGCTACACCATTGCCTAGTGATTCAAACCACCAAGTTCAAGAGGCTTCAAAGGAAAAAGGTTTACAAAATCTTGATCAAATTGGCTATAAATTTACAGAAAGTACGTTCAAGGAGTTGAAAGTAGGATCCGCGGATTTTCTTCTACCTACTGAAGAAATAGAATTCAGAAAAATATTGAGGAAGCACGGAAGAGCTTTTGCTTTAGAACCTTCAGAAATTGGATGTGTCGATCCAAGTATTGTAGCACCAATGGTTATATTTACAGTTCCACATGCTCCATGGGATCTAAGGCCAATTCCAATACCTAGAGCATATCTATCCAAACTTATAGAGCTGTTAAAAGAAAAGATACAGATGAAAATCTTAGAACCATCATTTACAGCATATTCTAGTCGTTGGTTTACAGTACCAAAGAAAAATGGAACTCTACGATTTATTCAAGATATGCAATCAGTGAATCAAGTGACCATTAGAAATACATGAGTGGAACCAATTGTTGGAGAATTTACTGAAGTATTTGCTGGTAGAGCCATTTATTCTATTGGAGATCTTTATTCTGGATATGACGAGTTTCAACTTACGGAAGGAAGCAGGGATATCACTACTATGAGAACACCTTTAGGGCTAGTGAAAATGTATACATTACCACAAAGAGCAACAAACTCAGTTGCTCATATGATGAATGGGATGAATAAGGTGCTCCGTGATTTTATTCTAAAAAAGACTATGCCTTTCTTGGATGATATTCTAATAAAAGGATATATAGAAGAAAGAAAAGAAGAAATAATGGATCTCAGGGGGTGTCGTAAATTTGTATCTAGTCATATTTTGGACTGCGATAAGATTTTATCACGGCTTGAAGAAGTCCACTTGACCTTATCAGGAGCTAAATTAACCTTTGGCATTCCAAAGATTGTTATTGAGGGACATTTATGTGGATGGTTTGGTCATAAACCAGATCCTATTAAAGTGGACGCCATACAACAGATGAAAGAAGTTTGTAGCTCACAAACAGAAGTATGGAGATTTTAAGAAGCTTGTATATTTTATTATATATAGATTCCACATTATGCGCATATAGCAGATCTCTTCTATGGTCTACTACAAAAAAAAAAGAGGTTTAAATGGGAGAGGGTGTATATAGAAGCAATGCAAAGGTTGAAGCAATCATTGTCTTCTCCACTTGTGCTACAAAGAGTAAATTATGAGAATAGAAAATTAGTGATACTTACAGTTGATACTAGTCCAATAGCTATTGGTTGGACACTAGGACAGGATGATGAAGAAGGGAATCACTTTGCTATACAATTTAAAGCCAAGGTATTAAGTGAAAGGCAAAGGTGCTATCCACAAATAAAATGAGAATTATGGGGAGTAGTGATAGCTATGAAAACTGATAGAGATTATCTAATTGGAGCATCAATGATAGTGGAAACAGATTATTTGCCACTATTGGAAATGATCACCAATTGTAATACCCCTGATATTGCTATGTTGAGGTGGATTGCATACATTAAGTCTTTAAATCTTGAATTCAAGCACATAGCTGGAAAAAATAATCTAGTGGTAGATATGCTATCTCGGGCTAGATATAAACAGAAAAAAGAATTGATTGAAAATATCAAAGATGTAGGTATTACATTCTATTCTCAAACACAACAAGGAGAGAAGGAGTATCCAAAACCGTTCATGGAAGAACTATATGAGAAAGAATGGTTAGATATTGGATATTATTTGAGCACGCTATCAAGGCAACCAGCATGGAATGATATTTATTTCAAGCAGATTAGGCGGAAAGCCTACAACTACCTTTTACAAGATAGATACTTATGGAAGCGATGTAAAAGGGACAGTGGTATACTGCAAAGAATAATTTGCAAGAAGGAAATGCAAGAGCAGTTGATTCAAGAATTCTATGATAGCTTGTGGGCTGGTCATAGAGGTATTTATGCTACCTTTAACAAGCTTAAAGAAAAATATTGGTGGCATAATATGTATAGAGATGTAATAAAGTTTGTAGAATCATGTCAAACTTGCCAAATGTATTCAGAGATTCGACATAGAGACGGGTTGCATCCTACATATCCTCTAGTAATATATTATAAATGGGTGGTGGATTTAATTACTATGCCTATGGGATTATGGCAAATGTGATACTTGGTTTTAGCTCGAGAAGATTTATCCAACGAGGTCGAAGGAAGAGCTCTATAAACAAAATCCACTGAAGGAGTTTGTAGATTTTTACTAGAAGATGTGATTTGTAGATACGGATGTATTAGAAAGATTACTGCTGATCATGGAGAATTAGATACATATGAGACAAAGAAACTTTTTGAAAGATGTGGGATCAAGCTTGCACTTACAACAACGTATAATCCAGAGGGTAATGCCAAAAGTGAGTGAGGTCATCCTCTGATAGTAAAAGCCATTGTTAAAGCATGTAAAGGAAGGGCAAAAGAATGGCCAAGATTATTACCATTTGCTCTATGGGCTGATCGTACTACTCATAGTTCAGTGACTAGATATATATCCACAGAATTGATACAAGGACAAAAGCCTATTATGCCGATTGAAGAGCAAATATATACTTGGAATGTTTTACCTTGGCAAGACAATATGTCTAGAGAAGAACTTCTTGCACTTTGAATTTGTCAATTGGAGAGAAGACCTGAAGATATAGAAAAAGCAGTTGTTAAACTAAGGGAGGCACGAATCAAAAATAAAGATAGATTTGACAAGCGACATCGGTTAAGGCCAAAAGAAATTCAAGAAGGTGATTGGATTTTGGTGTATGATAGTAGCTTGGATAACCAGCATAGTACTCTTAGAAAATTTTCTAAACACTGGTTTAGACCTTATGTGGCTGTAAATGTTTTGGATAATGCCACATATATATTAAGAGAGCTAGATGGAACACACCTTAAAGTTCCAATTGCAGGAAAACGCATAAAACTCTTCAAACAACAGGGTCAAGACATAACACCTGAAGATATAAGAGAAGAAATTAATTTTTTTACAGATGAAGAAAAAGAACAGGATTTTGAAAAAGACATTGCTGGAACAATAATGTGACGCCGACCACAACTTTGGTTCTTCTTGGTGCATATCGGAGGATGTACACGTTTGGAGGGGATGGATGTCGTGTTGTGGTTTGGCTACTATGTGAAAAAATTCTACATGTATATTTAATATACAATTTATTACATAACTAAATGAGAGCCATATCAGTGGACTTTTATTGATTATAGAATGTGGTTAAATTGCTAGTTTAGAAGGAATCTATTAAAAAGATTATTATTAAGGTTTATACAACCTTATTTTATTTTTAGTAGTGACTTTTGAAGTTAATTTTATATTGATAATAACTTGTATATATCTTAAGTCACCTATGTTAGACATTGGTGATCCTTAAGATCTTATTTATTTCTTTTATTTGATGCTTAAAGCACCAAGTATGTAAATCTTATAAGAAGAAGGGTTAGAAAAAGGTTTTTAGTGTAAAAAGGGTAGTTTGGCCATCCATGTGGATGAATAGAGGTGGATGATAGAAATCTCTATTCTAATTGGCCAAAAATCATGCCCAATGGGCTTCAAGGAGGCTGCCTGAGGGTTTATTAGGAGTTAGGGTTTGTTTTTGAAGGGAGTTGAACATCAGAGGCTAGGATCATAAGGTTTAGGTTTTTGGATCTGGTTTAGGTGCAAATTTTGTGTGATTTGCACTTTTTATGAAGAAGTTATAGGCGCCCAAAGTTAAGGTGTCGATTTTGGACCTGCTGTCATTCTTTTGGGTATAACTCGCGCATACAGAGAGCAATTGAGAATCGGCGATTGGGGTTGAAGAGAGCACTTTTACGGCTACACTTTCTACATACAGCTCGAAAAAAGCCAAGCTAGGGTGAAGGAGATATTGGGAGTTGAAGTCAGTGCTCACAAACTTAAGGGCAGTAAGTAAACTGCTTACATAGTGGTTACTTTTTGAGCTATATTTTAGGCAATTTCATAGAATTTTGGCTCAAAATTTTCAAGAGTGTATATGTTTATGTCACAAGACTATGTGCAAAAATTTTGTGGCATTAGGATTTTGGATTTGTGAGATATAAGGAAAATAGTGCTCGAGTGTCTCTGAGCTAGGGTTTTAAGCACCTGCTAGGGATTTTAAGATATCATACGATTGAAAACGAATTTATGGTTGAGTCTTTCTTGTGGTGAAACTTAAGAGGATCATCTACACTTTGAACTAAATTTTATAGAAACTGAATAGTTGGATTAAGAGTTATTGGACTCTAAAGTTCAGCAAGAAATAAGTCCTTGTGGGTGAATAAAGTTTTGAAGGGTTTTGTGGAAATTTGAACCCTTTTGTACAAACTTACTTGAATACAAGAGGGTTTACATATATAACTTCTTTTTTTGTGAGATTTTTATAATATTTGTCCTTTTTATTGAAGACAAACTACCTGTTGGATTTTTTTCCATCAAGTTTCAAATAAATTCTCCACAGCCAAATACCCAGTGTATTCCCAAATAGAAGGCCACATCATACGACAATGCAAATCCAACAAAACTATTTATTTTGAAAATGGATGCCTCAGATTTCGCATTGGGATCTATACTCTCTCAAACTGGTGATGATGGTCAACTACATCTAGTAGCATTCCGCTCTTGAAAATTTTCAGCTGCAGAGATTAATTATGAGATCCATGACAAAGAATTATTGGCAATTGTTGATGCTTTTGAAGAATGGCGCCATTTATTGGAAGGAGCTCAACACAAGATCATGATATATATCTTCTACAAAAACATGGAATATTTTATGAGTGCTCGAGTTCTAAATCGTCAACAAGTACGATGGAGCATGTCATTATTTCAATTTGATTTTGTGATTACATATTATCCAAGAAAACTTCTAGGTTAACCAGATGCCCTTTCTTGACGATCATATCTTGCATCAAAAATAGGAGACATTGTATTGGATCAGCAAAAATCAATCATATTAAAGCCATCCAATTTGCAATTAAAAACATTGACGATATCTACCTATACAGATACAACTCTCAAGATGGAAATCCAGAAAGCAATGAAGACAGATCCATTTATAATGAACATCCAACAACGTTTAAAAAATGCACATGTGGAAGAAAATAATAATTTCAAATTGGAAGATGGATTGTTATACTTCGAGAATCTCCTATATATTCCTCCATAATCTACAAGACTTCAAATCCTTCAAGCTCGACATGATCTTCCAACACCTAGACACTTTGGCTTCAATAAGACCTTAAAATTGATATGAAGAGACTATTGGTGGCATCAAATGTGAAAATTGATGAAAGAATTCATCCAATCATGCAAAATTTGTATACAAATGAAGATTCCAAGACACCAACTATATGGACTTCTGCAACCCCTTCCAGTTCCTAAGGGCCCATGGCAATCGTTATCTATGGACTTCATTACAGACCTCTCAATTTTGAATAGAAAAGATTCAATTTTTGTGGTGGTAGATCATCTTACCAAGATAGCATACTTTATCCCGTGCAACAAGACTATTTCTGGGAATGAAACAGCCAAGTTTTTTATTGATAATATTTACCGAATATATAGCCTTCTAATTGACATTATTTCAGATTGAGGACCACAATTTGTATCAAACTTTTAGAAAGGATTATTTTGGCTTTTAAAGGTCAAGATCAACCTCTCATCCGCTTATCATCCTCAAATTGACGGTCAAACAAAATGAGTGAATCAGATCTTGGAACAATATCTTTGTTGTAATATAAATTATCAACAAAATGATTGGACGGACTTTCTACCATTGGTTGAGGTTGCATACAATAACTCCGAACATTCTTCAACAAAGCAAATTTCATACTTCTCAAATTATAGATACCACTTTAGAGCAGATCCATTCCAAATTGAAGATGTGAGAAGCCCTGCTGCAGAGGACCAAGCTACTTATTTAAAAACCATCCATGAAGAACTGAAATTCCAATTACAAATAGCCCAAGATCGATATAAAGACTATGTAGACATTCATTGCAAGAACCAACCAAATTTCAAAGTAGGAGATTGTGTCTGATTACTTCGATGAAATATACAAACAAATCAACCATTACGAAAATTAGACTATCAAAGACTTGGACCTTTTATATATCTACACCAAGTAAATCTAGTAAGTTTATATCTCAAACTACCAAGTAGCATGCACATTCATCCAGTCTTTCATGTCTCGTTTTTAGAAACCTATTATAAATCAAACATTGCTGGAAGAATTATTCCACCACCAGCTCTAGTTGAAGTCAATTAAGAGATTGAATACGAGGTGGATGAAATATTGGATTCACATATAAGACATGGATAATTGGAATACTTCATCTATTAAAAAGGCTATGGAGTTAGCGAAAGAACATGGGAACCCTCAGATAATCTTAAGAATGCACCTAAAAAGGTTTGCCAATTCTATCAATAATATCCTAAAAAACCTAGATTCAATAGTCATTAAAGATTTTGTGGACAATAACATTTCTTGGCTTCTAAATGACGCTTCCTATCAACAAAAAAAGACTAATATAAAAAAAAAAAGCCACGCCAAGACCTGCACTTGTATTTTCGTAGGATAGAATAGATCTTGTTAGAAGCTTATTAGTTATTATGTCAAATCTTCGCATTTCAAGGAAATTGCAGGAACAAGAGTCAGAAGACTCTTTTGGCATACAAGCGGCTGGAAAATCATTGCAACTCTCACAATCTGTTAGGTTTGAAGAACATGGACAAGATAAAGAAGGAGTATCCCAACATCAAGTACGGCCACGCTTGGAGTCTTTGGAGATACAGCCTCATCACAAAAATCTTGATTCAAATGCCTAAGCTTTGATAATACTCCTCAAAGTTGGAAGGGTGATTCTAGGTGGACCAAAAATTATGTTCGGAGGATGTTTTGAACATTACAATGAAGAACAAATTCTTGGATGGGATGTTGGTCTGATAGAGGTTATATCTGGAGGTCATCGATGCCATCTCAAGGGACCAATTGAATCGATAACCAACAAACAAAAGACGGAATATATTGCTTTTCTATTTTGACAAATTTTAGAATTTTTACGCATATGATTTGATTATCAAATTGCTTTGGCTCCTCGTGAAATTCGTCGCTAGAAGGGAAGATGATGTCATGGATATACTTTAAGCCACTACTAGAACTTTCGGTAGTCTTCTAGAACCTTCTATAGCTTTTTAGAATCTTTTAGAATCTTCTAGAACCTTTTAGAATCTTCCTCAATCTTCCAAGACCTCCCGTAGATTTTTTAGAGTCTTCTAGAATCTTCTTCAAACTTCTAGAATATTCTAAGATATTCTTAGGACCCTATAGAATCTTCTTCAACCTTCCAAGACCTCCCATAGACTTTTTAGAGTCTTCTAGAATCTTCCTCAAGCTTCTAGGATATTCTAAGATACTCTTAGAAGGTCCAATAGGACATAAGGCCTCATAGTATAAATAAGAGGCAAGACTGAGAAGCACCTCAGTCTTGCCAACACAAGTCTTGGAGTAATCTAGAGTGTTGCCTTATTCTTGATATTAATCCAATTTCTTATTTTTGATCTAGTTCTTATTCTTGTCCATCTAGTTCTTTGTTCTTGAAGTTATTCTGGTTTTGAATTCTTCTGCTTAATTCTTTGCTAACCTGCTAACTTGCGTCCTTGATATATATTACTAAAGATATATAATGTTATAATAATATAAAATAATAATAATAATAATATATAAAAAAACTACAAAGTAGAATATTTTATCCATATATCACAAATTTATATTATAAATATATGATAATAATAAAAATATATAAAAAATGCTATTAAATATAATATTCTATTTGTATATCACAAATCCACATTATAAGTGGACTTTATTTCTACAATATTGTTATATTATATATCATCTTATTTAAAAATGCACCAAGTAATTGGTCGTAGAAGGTAAATTTATACTTTATAATTAATCAAGAATCTAATAATTCTAATAAAATCTTAAATAAACTCCAATTGAATCTTTAACAATCCTAATCAAATCCTAAAGTAATCTTAAAGAAATCCTAAAAGAAATATAAAGAAATCCTTAAAATAATTCTAAAAAATTATAAAGAATCTTTAAAAAAATCTAAAAAAATCCTTAAAAAATCACAAAGAAACCTTCAAGATTCCTAAAGAATTTCTAAAGAAATCATAAAGAAACCTTAAAGAAATCTTAAAGAAATCTTAACCAAATCCTAGCCAATCCTTAAAAAAATCTAAATAAATTCTAATTGAACTTTAACCAAATCCTAAGTAAATCCTAATAAAACCTTAATTAAAGTCTAATCAAATTTTAATCTAATTTTAATGAAATTCTTGTTAAATTTTAATAAAATCCTAATCAAATCCTAATAAAATCTTAATATAATCCTAATAATCTTAATAAAATCCTAAAGATATCTTAAATAAATTCTAATTAAATTTAAATTAATTTTAATAAAATCCTAAGGAAATCTGAAATAAATCATAACAAAATTTTAATTAAATCCTATAAAAATCATAAATTTTTTAAAAGATATCCTAAGTAAATTTTAATCAAACTTTAATCAATCTTAATGAAATCTTTAAAAAATCCTAAATAAATTCTAATAAAATCTTAATCAAATTTAATAATAAATTTAAAATCTCAATAATTATTAAATTATTTATTTATTTTTATTAAAAATTTGTATAATTTTTAATCTACTAATTAATAATAAATATATAAAATTTGAAGAAATTTAAACTTATAAATTAGGAGAAAAAGTTCCTAATATACTTGGATGTTGGTTATTTTTCTTCTTCAATCTTGATATCAATCTTTCAATGTCAATAACTCCTTTTTGTACCTTCACATATTTCAAAATTTTATAAAAATATTAAAAACTAAATCAACTATCAGCTTTAAAATGAACCAACCTAATCTAACTAACAAATTGCTCTAGATCACCAAAATCCTTACTAACTGTCAAAATCCAATTTTTGAGATCTTAGTTCACTTAAATTCCAATAACCTTTGATCTAACCATCCAATTAAGCAAAAATTTATAATAGACATTTAATACAACTATATTTTCAAATACATAAATTTTCATCCATAGATCTATTACAACATTCACAAAATTCTCCAAAATATGAACCCATTTTATTTTGCAACAATCAGAGTCATCCATATAAAACCTTGGCTTTATAAAGCTCTCACAAAGTCATTAGAAATTCAAAATCCTTGAAACCAATGCTTAAAGAAGCCTTATCAAGTTTGCTTTTCAATCATGCTCTTTGATTAACAAAAAAAACCTCCTATTTGTCATAGGCATATAGTTTTGTACCTTAGGATCTAGTTTTGATCTTAGTTCACAATTGGCCTTCTCCAAGTATCAATCCAAAGTTTTCTTAAATAAGTTTTATTGGAAACTATCTTTTTTTTTTAATCTTAAAATGCTTATAGTATTATTTTTGCTAATTTATCTTGTTTTGTCTTGTTTATGACTCTACAAAGTAAATAGAAGTCCTTTTTATAAAAAGACGATATTAACACTAAATATTTTTACTACCTCCCTACTTTTATCTATATTTTTTAAAATAATTTTGTTACTAAGTCTTTAATTAAGCTTCTCTATAATATATGTCTTTTTTGCTCTTTCATCCTATAATCGTGTTACAACACAACGTCATATAGACTCTTTCTTTCTTTCTTTCTTTCTTTTGTTAACACAACTAGGGTATATTCAATGAATTCATTAGAGGGATAAATATATGGCATATACAAACCTTGGATCCAAAAATTTGGGTGGTGAATGAAACTCTAACACTAATGCTAGATTAAATATTACAATATGTTATTAATTGAACTAGTGTGTATAATTATGCCACCATAAAGAAGAATTGGATTCTACAGTAGGAGTTTACTGTTTCTAGTACCTAACATATTATTGGCCATCCATATTTTATCTCAACTCCTGAACATGGCAGCCTTTTTTTGATCATACATTTGGATATTTTTCTAAATTCGTGCCAACAAATTTCCTGGCACATGTATGGCTCAAAAGGGAACTAAATCCCAGTGCAGTGTCTATGTGCCCCTCCCTGAGCATGAAAAGCATGGTCTCTCTCACCCACTGATTTGTACAATGCTTCCTTCTCCACAGCTTCCTCTTCTTCGGTGATTAGCCTTTCCTCTTGTGGCAGGTCTTGTCTTATTTGCTTGAGCCAATGTTGCCCTTCACCACCAAGCGGGATTGCTTGTGCAGTTGCTGCTGTTGTTGAACCTTATCCTATCCTGCTAAGAATCCCTTTCTCAAAACTCATGGTTTTGCACTGGTTGTCTCACACACTCCACTACACTACACTTGCCAAATCCCCACTTCGTTTTCTTCATCTAGTGCCTCTAGCTCACGGCCTCAAGATCCCGGACTACTTATCGCGGACTACGCAGATGCATCGTCAACAGGGAATCTAGGTTGTTTCTTGCATGGGGTGTCGAGGTGGCCAATTCAACCGCAGGATATTACTCTCGTGTTCTGATCGGTGTGTTGTAGAATATTGCAAGTCTCCACAGAACAAAAATGATTTTATACCGCTCACGAGGCTGTCGATCAATCACAGGTGCTGAATTGCCCGCAGCTACAACCCTGAAGAGGCCTCCAGGATCTTATCCAGCTGAAGCAACTCCTCTTGGTCTTCACAGTCTGCCAATCAGCCTCTGCGCTGCAAGCATCGAAGTGATGCCGAGGCACCGAGTCCAGAACAAGTTGTCCGTCCCGTTCAGTGATAGTTATTCGTTCATAATCGCAGCAATCATCGGAAGTGACCAGCACCTTCTTCTCTGCATCGTCTTCATACTGTAACTGAAACTCACGGTACGCCCAGTTCATGCACAGCCGCATGGCATACTCTCCGCCCTTTCCCACTTTCGCTACAGGGACGAAATGGTGACCGCTGCCGGCTGAAAGTATCAAAACACACTTGCTTGCATTTCGTATCATGGAAGTGATCTTGGCGTCCACCATTTTGCCTAAGGATCCTGCACCGATCGAGGTCTCTGCAAGGAATTGGGTCAGGTACGATCACAGGGACAGGAGGCAGTTCGAAACGGGGAGGGTGTCAATTGTGTAATTTGCAACTAGTGCACGATATGACCGCAAACTTTGATGCGCGCGATACAATTTAACCACCATGCTAGGTCGACTGAGTGCTTGACGTGCACAGATGGTTTGCAGTCAAACCAGGGAGAGTGAAGACGTACACTGAGGGCGCGTTACAATACATAGTACTTGCAATCCAAGTTACGCCGACGTTGTCTGCACGAAACAAAAACTGCGAGTTGCCGGTTTCTCTTTCCTGTACATGGCAACTGTTTTAGGGTCGCGTGCCCAAAACGGCACCCTCTTCATAGCAGACGGGAGTGCGACGTCGCTCATACAATGATTGGATGTCGGAACGGCAGGGAGTGTGCTAAAACGACCACCGACTCAGAGTCGGCAAATGCGTGGCGGTGGTCGGTAGAACTTTAAACCCGCAGACATTTATCATGGGATGGGATGCAGTCGTAGTAATCTGAACGCCTAATGTGGATACTAGGCGTGCTGCACTGCAGGAGGGGGGGGGGGCAGTTTGATACGGCATTCTCCGCAAACGTTTTAGGTTCTACGGAACTGAATAATGCTCAGTATTTCTCTTGGCTTGTTGTTGGAAAGGGAATCAATCATATTTAACGCAGGTGCGGCGTATTGTCTGTAATGCGTCATGCACGAGATAGAGAATTTTCCCTGGGATTCTTAAGGGATTTAATGAACATCTTCTCTGTGAACATTTTCGTGGATTGCTTTCCAGTTTCCCAATTGAAAAGCTCAGATAAGAGTGCCTTTGTCTGGCCTCTGTCTAGATTAAGGAAAACAATATGTAAAGACCCAATATTTTCAAGCTATAAACCAATATTAAAATTCCAACAGGAGATTAAAAAACGAAATTATTTGAATAAAAATCAATGAATATTGTGCATCACTAGTCGCAGTCGGCAACGTTTACTTTGCTTCAATACAGAAATTGCATGCTCCACAATTACTGGCTGCACATGGACGAGCGTCGGTGGTTTGCTTTGTCAGTGAGCTACAAGGCAACTGCGCAGTGGGTGCAGAGTAATTGCCTCGATGCTTCGTGTGTCAGTCAACAATTACCGACATTAGATTGAAATCGAGATTTTGCAATGCTTTCACGGTGGATGACTCTTTCAGATTTCGGGAATTCTCTATGAAATTGTGATATTTAATGTACAGTGAAGAGCGAGACAAGTTTTGATGATGCGATGTATATTAGATTATTAAGATTTGTCTTGATTAGCAGATGCTAAATTTGCACATGTTCAGAGGATTAAATGTCAGGTTGTGAACTTGAGCATGATCATTAAGAGTTGATGTAAAGTCTCAACGGTGACCATCAATTCTGTTCAGAAAATTAGCCTGTGGTGATTGATGTCACATAACAGAATAATTTGACAATCAATATTGGATTTAATAATACAAGAATGCACATGCGTGTATATTGTTCATACTGTCGAAAGAATATTCACTACGTTCTCTAGAACAAATCGTATGAACTAATAACTGTAAATATATCCATTTTGAAAAATTACAATCAAATGTATTACTTCAGTTATCAGAACAATGTTTCAACTAATTAATTAACGATGATTTAGCATTAAATTACTGACGCAGAAATTAAAGAACACAAACGATGTAAAAATAGTGAGTGGCAATTTCTAGTTGTAAATCTCACTCAGACATTTGTTGAATAACTAAATGATGGCATTCAAAAGATTTATTTTTAAAATTAAATAAATAAATTAGTAGACGATGAAGATGACGACAGGCTATTCTGTTCATGTACAAAATACACTCCCACTATGAAAGATGCAACACTGCGGAAGACAAAAATGCTGAAACTGCAACACAGTTCGTTTCTTTTCTTTTTTTTTCTTTCCTGTTGAGCAACACGGCACCAAAAATGAAGTTGTAACGTAAATGAAAATTAAAAAAAAGCTTAAAAAATAAGAATTTGTTTCACTGATTTTCATCATTCTTCGGCGAAGGTAATATACGGAGAAAGAGTTGCACACTAAGAGCATGCAAATGAAGGCGCATGCGTGTACAGCGTCTGGGAATCATAAGCCCACATGAAAAAAGGAAAAAAATAACAAAAATTGATTTCTAACCAGCTTAAGACAGCTTGACTTCGACGTCCACACCAGCCGGAAGGTCCAGCTGCATCAAAGCATCGATAGTTTGCGCATTAGGGTTCTCGAGGTCGATGAGCCGCCTGTGCGTCCTGATCTCGAAGTGCTCCCGGGAATCCTTGTTGACGTGAGGGGATCTCAACACACAATACACCCTCTTCTTGGTGGGTAGAGGCACAGGGCCCATGGTCTTGGCATCCGAGTTGCGTGCAGCTTCCAGAATTTGCTGGCATGCTTGCTCGATCAAGTTGACCCAGTAGGAGCGGAGCTTGATGCGGATTTTTTGCTTCGTTGCGGTCTGGTTGAACATGAAAACAGGGTTAAGGGAATTGTAAGAAAACTAGAGGATGAGTCAGAATGGGAAAGGTTAATGGATTTGGGTAGAGATGTGTGACGTACCAGGGGGACCTCGGTTGCAGCAGCAGCCTTCAAAGAAAGCCTTGGGTAATTGGGTGCGGACGAAGCCTGGACGGCAGTTTGCCACACCGCATTGGAGCTTCTCACCACGCCATCGGCCCTCAACCCCTCGAATGTCGACAAATGAGCCTACAGTGCAGGATTTTAGGGTTTAGTTGACACTCCGTGGGAAACAACGCAAACTGTGAGCTCGACATCATGTCGAATGAATGTGCACCCTAGACAATATGAATACGATGTTCGACGCGGTGTAAGAGACTTGACTGAATTCGTGCTTCCAACCAGGCAATCCATCCCTCAATGTTTAGGCGTCGTTAGTGAGTTTGAGGAGCTGATCTTTTATAAGAATCTCCAATTTCATGTTTCACTGTAAAAAATACACAAAGAAACACCCACCTCATACGACCCGAAACAATATCCAAGTTACGAGACATCAATTGGAAGTCTATGATATAACCCAGAAGCCAGCTCGGGAGAGAAAAAGGCAGCAGACACGTCGCAAGCACGAAAACAAACCCAGCCTGGACCTCGCTCACACAAACCCGACACAACACCCTACAAAACCTCGCCACAAATCCCCACAATTCTACTCCCACTCCCACATTACCACAGCCCCACATTGTCTATTCACTTCAACAATACGGGAACTAAACACCAACCCACGAAACCGAATTCAATAACCAAACGTCACAAACTCCCAGACAAACCCACACCAAACCACACAACATCAATTCTAGCAATTGAATCCGAAACCAATTTCACGAGCTGTAGCTCGAGATTCAGCATGAGGGGGGGACTCACAATGGAAGGTGAAGCTCGCGAGACGGCGACGCGAGAGGAACAGATTGCGGAGGCGGCTGCAGAAGGCAAAGCCACAGCAGCTGCTACGAACGTAGCCGTAGACGCCATAGCTGCTGCTGCTGCTCGTGCTGCTGCTGGTGCTGATGCTGCGATGGGGGGGAAAGGAATTTCGGGAGCGCGAGTGAGATCGAGAGCTACTCGAAGCTCGAGCTTGTCTTCAGCTTCGGGTTGCGGCTACGTGCACCCGGCGTCGCCATGGCCTTGGATAAGGCCCTCTGGATGAATGTATTTTGGATGAATTATCCTCCGGTGAATGATATCAGATAGCTTCATCCGTCGTCGGGGTGAAGGGCTCCGTTCACACTTGCAGCACATGTTTAACTGTATCCCACGGGAAATTAATATACACGCGCCATGTGTGGGTGTGAGTATGTGTGTGTAGAGAGAATTGAAAGAAATTTCATGGGTTAAAAGAACCACATTGTTATTTTAGGGTATACTCAGATCAAACTTATTATGAAAAATATTTAAATAATTATGGTCTTTTGACTATTGGTGTTTGTAAAGGATCTTATGAGTTTTTAATTTTTTAAAATTTTAATTGTATGTTTTTGAGAATCTATGAATCTTTGTGTTTGTCTTTTAACTTGGTGATTCTTTTGTGTCTATTATTGTGTTCTTCGGCATGTTCTTATTATCTATAACTAGATTGTATAGTTAGAACACACATATATATATATATATATATATATATGATTTTTTTATTGATTCCACTGTAGGATAATAACTTTTGTTCATAAAATTTGTATTCATCTTATTATATATATATATATATATATATATAATATTTATATGTATTACAACATATCATTGATAAAATAGCTTACATATGATAGGAAAGTATTTTTGACATTTAATATAAATATTGTAAATTAAAATCAAATATTTGTTCCTTGATTTATTATATGATTTTTTTTAATATAAAATTTCTTCTAAAATATATAGATATTTTTATAATTATTTTATTACAAACTTTTATATATATATGTATATATATGAATAATTTATATTAAAAATTTCAAAAATAATACATTTTTTAAATTTAATACTTTGGAAATGAATACAAAGAGCTTGTAATGTATGCATGTGTGACTAAAACTTTATTCCACAATTAATTAATTAATTAATTTATTTATTTATTTATTGTATTTTTTAGTTTCTCCTGATTAAAAGCCATATAAAGAAATAACACAAATCAAAATAATACTTTATTTGAAAGTATTACACAAGAAAAACATTAGTATCAAATAAATGTTTTGATTGTTGATGTACACTTTACAATCACTTATATCCTTCAAGTCAACAGAAAACAAGTAGATTGATATCAATTTATAGTTTTGATAGTAAACAAATGTTGCCTGTATATGTGTTTTGAAAATTTGAAATTTTACTTAAATTTATTTTCATTTATGTCTGTTAAAATACTGTATAAATTTTTAATATTTTATATTATTATAATAATTAGCATCAAAAAGTCTAATCATTGCTTTTGGTAATATACTTAACACAATGTGTGTGTGTGTATATATATATATATATATATATATATTACTTTTGGTAATATACTTAACACAATGTGTGTGTGTGTATATATATATATATATATAGTAATAGATTTTTATTGAGCTTTTGTGAATCCTTGAATATTTCTGCCAACTTGCTTTTATATCACTTATAATCCACTTCATTTGAATTTCTTTAATAATAATTTTATTGAAATCTATTAATAATGGCACATAACCATGGATAGAAAATAGAATATATATAATTATTATTGCTAACATTGCCATTGTAATGATATCTTTTGAAATCATTAATATATATAACTATTTGTTATTTTAAAAAAAAAAATTATGCTAAAAAATATACATTTATATTAATAAGTTTGAAAAAATTTAAAAATTATTTAAAGAAAAATAATAAAATTTAATAGATTGCTTTAAAAATTTTGCTTTAAAAATTTTTAATTTTATTATTCTAGAATTATTAATAATTGAGTTTTTTGTTGAATAAAAAAATATGCTAAGTATAAAAGATAATTTAAAGATAGTTATTGTTTGGTTGGAAAAAATAAAAATAAAAATATTATATTCTAATATTTAAGCCTTAAAATGAAAATATTATAATATCTATAAAAATAACTTATTCTTCTATTTTTTAATTAAAAAAATATTAAATCAATCTACCTAAATCTTAAATTGATCCACCTAGATATGATATTGTTGTAGGATATGATATTTTTGATTTTCTATGTTATTTTTTGTAGGATTTAACTTCTTGTTTACTATAGGTGGTACAAAGTACTAACTAGAATGAATGACGTTTACTTTGCCATGACTCCAAGAACAATGACAGACAAATATATTCTTTCTTAAGTTGACGTGTAGGAGAGATTCCAAAAGCAAAGATGAACAGGATAAAAAAATCCCACCTTTGAGGGGCTTCCTAAAGGTGGTATCCTAAAAAGGCAAAAGAAGGGACCAAAAGAATAAGGTAATTTGCACTAATAGGAAGCAAATCTTCAATGAGGTCAACAAATTGTATCTAGGTGGATGAATTTAAATTTTAGGTGGATGAATTTAATGTTCTCTTCTAATTAGTATATCTTATATTTTATTTGTATATTCTAATATAAAATATTTTTTTTTTATCTATATGATATGAATAGTATTTTTTATAATATAGTCTAAATTTAGATTAATTATTTTTTTATAAAAAATTATATTTTACCATCAAAAAAATACTAAAAGTAATAATTATTATTTTATAATTATTTTTTTAGTATATATTTTAACTTTTAGAATTAAGATATGAAATGATATGCTTTGATTATTGATTAAAAAATAATTTGATCTATTTTATGGCTCTTAATACTTTATACTATGTCTAAAAACTAATATTATTAAAGAAGAATTTTTTTACACATATTAGAAATATTTATAAAGATTTTATTTTATATTTTTATAAAAAAAGATTCTATGTATAAAAACCCATTAAGATATAATCATATTGTGAAATAATCAATTATAATACATTGAATTTTTATTTTATTAGATTATAAAAGATTTATAAATATATTAAATTAAATATTAAAAGGATATTTTTAAAAAGTATATTTCTATTCTTAATTAACTTAGGATCCTAATAATGGATAAAAATAATCCATTTAGAACTTAAAATTATCCAAGTGAGATTGTGATATTTCTATGAAAGTGATCATATTCAAAAAAATTCTACATTGAGTAGATTTGTGATGAATGGCATTACAAAAAATACCATAAAAAAATGTAAACACTATTGATAAATTGTTGGAGAAGGAATCACCTATCAAGCCCCTTGCAAATCCTAAATCCACCAAACTTTAAATCCTTAAAATCCTAAATTCACACCTCACATTTGTATTCCAATTTTTTCTACCAAGTCAAAGGGGGATTCTATTTGAAGAATGCTTCAAAGAAGGTGGATCAAGTTTAAATTTATTCATTGTTTTAAAAAAATTCTTCTCCAATTAGTCATATTGTACTAAGTATTGTGTATATATGGTAAGTTTTGACAAGGCTCTAAAGTACCATTCTTTTATGATTTTTTTTTTTTTTTTTTTTTTTTTTTTAAATATACAATCCTAAAATCCTAAATAAAATTGTAAAAACTAAAAAATAAATAAAGAATCATATAATCCTTTTGGAACATCCATGTTCTTATATATGCCACAATTCCATAATTTGTATTGGATTCATATGGATTTTGAGGTTCATAGATCCTATATGGAAACATTAATTTTGATGGATTCAAGCTCTTTCTTTTCTTTATTTTTATTTTTATTTTTTAATTATATAAAAATCCTAATTCAGAATGGACTTGAAAGCTTATTTTTTTGGTATTTATTTTAAAGATATCTTGTATTAAAGCACTAAATTCTATAGATTTAGAATTTTTTTATTTGTTCATTTAGAAAAAATTATAATTCCAATGGATTTTCTTAAAAACTTTCTATCCTCTAATATTTGGTGGAGGTTTCTAATAGTAGAATATTGGATGTTTGATCCATTGTTATATGAGTATGATACATGGTACTAAAAGCAAAAAAATCTTATAATAGAGATGGTGGAAGGAGTTGGAAGTACTATCTAGCTATCATAGATGATTGAACAAGTCCAACATTGTATTTGTACTTTAATAGAACAAGATAGAATAAGAGATTCAAATAAATAGAAGATGTTGAATTTCAATAAATATAATATAAAAACTTAAAGATAATGCCACCACAACTATATACAAGTATAAATTTAGATCTTTAAAAGTAAATATATATATATATATATATATATATATATATGGTAATAATATGGAAGATTTTTTTTATGATATAGACATAAGATTTTAAAGATAAAAAATTACTTCTATTTACAAATAATTTTATTATTAAAATTTAAAAAAAAAATTATGTAAAATTTTAATATCAAATATGTATATTAAGTTTTGCAATTAAAAAGTATATCAAAGATTTAATATAATTTTTTATAAGAAAATTAAGCAGTCTAATTTGTTTTACAAATACTATAGACATATAATGAAATGTCATCTTGTATGTATTATATAGCTTTTTAAAGATGCTAATAATTATCTAAAAAATTTTAGATACTGATTATTACAAACATCCATCTAAAAAAGATTTTAGAAGGTTCTAAAAGATTTAAGAAAGTTTTTAAAGATTCTTAATAGTTCTAGAAGATTTTTGAAGGTTGTTGATAGCTCTAGAAGATTCTCAAGGTTGCTTCACATCAAAACAACAAGGAAGTTGCTCAAGAAGTATCTTTGGATGACTTATAGGTAAAGTCTTTTACAAGAAGCTATTTGAAAGCTCCTTAATTCTTAGAATATATAAGTGTCAAGGTTGAGGGACTCCTCAATTTCAATAATGCATGTCTTGTGGTTTAATTTGGATCTTTTAGTCTTGTTTTAATTCTTATATTATATTTTCTTGTAATAAGACTCATATATTCTATTATTTTGTTATAGTCTTATTTAATTTGTTGACTATATCTACAATAGTATATTAAGATTAATATCATATAATAATAGAGCTTGATCTTTCTAAATAGAGAGTAGATTATCCCTCTTTTTAGAAGTACTATAGCATTCTAGAGATTGTGTATTATTCATTTTTAGATTGATATTGTTCTTGATGTTTTTGTATCTATTTCTTCTTGTTTCATTTTTATGACAAAAAGTGAAGAATTCAATATAGAAAATTCAAAAGAAACCAAATTAGGTTCAATTATAAATATTCTTGAAGGATTGAGAGTTGAAATAGAGATCTTATCTAAGCAAAATGAAGAACTTTATATAATCCATACATAATAATTAAAGAGCAGAACCACCTCACCTACTACTACAAGTCATCTTAGAAAGTATATCACTAAGATCTATTTCACTAGAAGATATATGTATTTAAGATGACAATTCAATAATAATAGCAAAAGAATCAAGAATTAGACTCCTAAAAAAGTTTGATAGAACTTGTTCAAAGTTTTGTTGCTTTGTAAATAAAATACAGCTTATTACTTTATTCTTACTTTAATAATATTCTATAGAAGCATCTTATATTGGTCTAATTAGAATCTTACTTTCAAGTCAAATATTATATTGTTTAAAAAGAATTTTTTTATATTGAATAACTTTAAAATATTTTTGGCAGTATTTATAAAAGTATTTGAAAAATATGATGTAATTTATTCTGCCACAACTAAAATCTAAGCCCTTTGATAAATACACATTCTACATCTATTTATGCTTTGAAATTTAAGCAATTAGCATATGATATCAATTGGAATAAAGATGTGTTGATAAGTCAATTTTATTGAAAATTACGAGACAATACAAAAGATTTGCTATTATCTATATTTGATCTGTAAATCTTTAATAAAGCCAATAATTAAGCTATAAAGTATAATAACTGGCTATTTTAAAATTGTTGTATTACGTATTGTCTTATATAAGAATACACCAAGTACTTATTTGTAGAAGAAAAACTTATATATTGTAACTAATTAAGTACCTAACAACCATAATAAAATCTTAAATAAATCCCAATAAAATTTTTAATGATCATAATCAAATTCTAAAAGAATTATAAAGAAATCCTAATAAAATCATAAAAAAATCTTAAAAAATTCTAAAGAAATTTTAAAGAAGTTATAAAGAAATCTTAAAGAAATCTTGGTCAATCTTAAAGAAATCATAAATAAATCCTAATTGAATTTTAACTAAATCCTAAATAAATCCTAATCAAATCCTAATAAAATCTTTATATCCTAAATAAATCTTAATTAAATTTTAATCAAATCTTAAATCAAATTTTAAATCAAATTATAAAATCTTAAATAAATCTAAATAAAATTTTAATATCTAAAATAAATTTTTACTAAATTTTAATAAAATATTAAACCAAATCCTAATAAAATCCTAATATCTTAAGTAAATCCTCATCAAATCCTAATTAAATCCTAATGAAATCCATAATCAAATCTAATAGTATATTTAAAATCTCAATAATTATTAAATTAATTATTTATCTTTATTCAAAATTTGTATACTTTTTAATCTTCTAGTTAAAAATAAGTATACAAAATTTGAATTGATTTTAATTTATAGATTGGAAAAAAAAGCTCCTAATCCTTTCAAGTATTAGTTGTTCTCCTTTTCCAACCTTAATGTTAATCTTCTAATGTCAATATTTTATTTTTGCATCATTCAAATATTCTAAAATTTCAAAAAAATACTAAAAACTAAGTCAACTATTAGCTTAAAAAAAACCATTCTAATTTAATTGGCAAATTGGTCAAAATCAAAAAAAATCTTCATTGATCCCTTAAAATCCAATTTTTGAAATCTTAACCTACTTAAATTCCAATAATCCATGATCTGATTATTTGATTAAGCTCAAATTTATAAAAAATATTTAACACAACTATATTTATAAATCTACAAATTTTCACTTGTATATCTACTACAACACTCTTAATATGCTCCAAAATGTGAATGCACTTTATTTCTCAATAATTAGAATCATCCAAATAGAATCCTAACTTTGTATAGCTTTCACAAAGTCATTATAAATCTAAAAACCTTAAATCTAATGCTTAAATTTTTTTTATAAAGTCTATTCTCCAATTCCACTTTCAAATCAATAAAAGAATTTTTTATTTGCCATAGGTATATAATTTTGTGTCTTGGAATTTAATTTTGATCCTAGTTTATAATTGACTTTCTTTAGGTATCAATCTAAGGTTTTTTTAGATAAGTTTTAGCAAAAACTATCCTTTATTTTAATCTTAAGATGTATATAATAGTATTTTTATTAATCTATCTTATTTTGTCTTGTTTATGGCCCTACAAAATAAGTAGAAGTATTTTTAATGAAAAAGCAGCATTAACACTAAATATTTTTATTACCTTTCTATTTTTTTACCTATATTTTTAAAAATAAATTTATTACTTAGTCTTCAATTAAACTTCTTTATAATATACATATTTTTTGCTCTTTATCCTATAGCCATGTTATAACATGACATCTATACCCTCTAAATCTATATATCATTTGGTATGTGCCAAATAAATCATATGTTGTTATTAGCTTCATATTATGCTTTCAATATCTTTATTAAATTTATCTTCATTATTTTTGTTATCCAAATTAAAACCATCTTCTTGTTTTGAAAAGTTAAAGTTTTGAACAAGATCTTTTATATTGGATTCTGAATGTTGTTGTTTAGATATCTTTACTTGCTTTCTAGCAATTGGTATTTTCACCTTTGTTCCATCTAATTCTTTTAGCAAATAGATTGCAGTATCATGAATAATTGTTATTACATATGGTTCAAACTAATATTTAAAAAACTTTTATAAAATACTTTATTGATTATCTAAGCTACTATCATAGACTAAAATCTAATTATTTTTTTTAATTACTTTAGGTCCTAATTGATGTTGTTTATCAAATTGAGCCTTATTTTATAACTTTTTATTTTTCAACCTTTTTAATGCTATTTATACATCTTTTAGTCTTTATTCAAGTTGCTGAATCTTAATAGCTAAAAGTTCTTCTCTTGTCAATTTATCTTCCTATAGTAGTACATTCTAAGTTGGTATTTTTTTTTCAATCAGTATAATAGGTTTTTAACCTGTTATGAGTTTAATAGGCATATATTCTATTATTGAATTATAAATTATTTAATCAACCTACAATATAAATGACAAAAGTCAAGGCCATTCTTTTAGCCTTCCATTACAAGCTTTAATTAATGCTTTTACAATTGATAGATGACCATGTTCACTTTTTTCATTTCTCAATTATAAGCAGTAGTCAATGATAATTTAACTCCACACCTTTCAAAAAATTCATAATCTTTTCTTGCACTTAATTCTCTACAATTTGCAGTGGATTTTTTTACACATCCATAGTGGCAAATAATATCTTCAAGCAAAAATATATAGATTCTTTTAATAGATTTTATTTTTAGTACTCTTCTTTTAACTTGGTTTAATAAATCTGCACAAGCTAAGGCTAAATATCTCATTTGCTACAATCTAACTGGCATAATAACCAAATTAACAATTCATTTAAAATGAATGGCCAAAAGATATGTTAGATGTAAACCATCTCAATGTCATATATTAGAATATGTTTGATAAATTATATATGACTTTGTAAATAAAAATATTATATAATATTAGATATTATAATATTAAAATAGATTATTTATATTAAATCATTAAATTTAAAATTTAGACATATTACTAGAAAAGATAATTTAGTAACAGATATATTATCTTAAATAAGATATGATAATAAAAATGAGATGATTAAAGACATCAATGATATTAGAATAAAATTTTATTTAGTTTCAAATATTAATAAGAAGGACAAGTTATTTCTTAAAGAATTTTATAAAAAAAATTATTGGATATTGATTATTATTTGAATATCTTGATTCAACAAGCAAATTGGTCTATAAAAAAATTTAGATAAATTAAAAAAATAAATATAGATTATTGCTTCAAGAAGGATTTTTATGAAAGAAACCAAGCAATAACAAGTAATTTGTTTCAATTACTACCACTGCACCAATCAAATAGTCTTTTTCAACTTTCATAGCCAAAACAACTCCTCATAGCTTTCTTTTGATTTATGAATATTCTTATCAGTGAATACTCAAAATCTTAGCTCTAAATTGAATTATAAATTTATTTCTATTTAAATCATCTTAATCTACAGTCCATTCAATAGCAATAGGACTAGTATCTATAGTAAGAATTACTTGTCTATTGCACTTATAATCAACTCTTTTTAAAACTAGAGGTGATAACAATAATGGCTTTAGCCTTTGCATTTCTTTAGTATGCTTTTCATCCTATTTAAATTAATAATTTTTATATAATAATTTATATAATAAATTTTTTATATAAGTATAATAAAGAATCTATATATTATAAAATATATACACATTCAAAAACCTACATACTTCTGTTAAACAATCACATGTCTCTTTTATCCTTCTAATTATATCAACTTTACTTAGATTTGATTTTCTTCTATAAAATCCACATAAATGTCTAACAATCACAACCTCTTGTATTCCAAGTGTAGATTTTGCTCTAAATAGTATAAGATGAATTTCTTTAAGTTGAGTTAAAATCTTTTTATAATCTTATATATGATCAATGATATGCTTGAGATATCCCTTTTTATCTAAATTTTTATCTTTTTCTTCCTTTTTACATCCTTTGATAGGAATATCATCTAAAAAAGACATAGTTTTTTTAGAAATGAAGTCTCTCAATACCTTATTCATTCCATTAATTATATGAGCAATTGAATTAGTAGCATCTTATGCAAGAATATATATTTTAAATAATCCAAGTAACATTTTTATTGTTATCATATTTCTACTTCTATATGTAAGTTGAAATTGATTATAATCCAAATATAAATCATTTATTGAATAAATTATCTTTCTTGTAAATACTTCAGCAAATTCATCTATTAAAAGTTGTTTATTTATATTTTTAATATTTATTATATTTATTGGCTACATATCTTAGATAAATCATAGTGATCTATTTTTCTTAGGCGCTATAAATTAGCGGCTAGAATATAGAGCAAAAGAAGGCTTCAAAATCTTCATTTGTATATTTTCTTTCAATAAGTCCACCAATTTAGACAAGTGAGTCCTTGGCACTAGAATTGGTCTCAAGTTCCAAGATACATGTGATATTGTGAAGATAATTATAGGAGCTATAATATTAGGATTTACATATTTTATCTCATGATATTCAAAAGCAAATGATTTATCTTGTTTTATAAATATCTCTTTGAAATATACAATTTCTTTTGGTAATAAAAAATCATCAGACTTAATCCTCAATTCTTTAAAAGTCTTTTTGGTGAATTATTGTTCAATACTCCTTGGATCTCTTAAATTCTTTTTTTTTGATACTTCTGTGAGTCATTTAATTGACTCACTAGTTGTTTTAGGACAAAAGAATACATTTAAGTGCCAAAATTATAATCATTAGATGAAGGTGTATTTAGAAGATGCTAAACAAAAGAAAATAATATTAGTAGAGAAGAAATGGAGTCTTAGTAAGTCTTGGAGGCAATTATCTTAGTTGGTTTAGTATTTTTTCTTAATTGTATGAATTAGTATTTAGTTGTAGAGACCAATGTCTACATTGGCCTTCTATCTTTATGTACCACTTATTAAATATATATAAATTTTATTTAGTAGGTAGAAGAAGCATGAGAAAGAAATCTCATGTCTTTTTAATTATTTATATAGAAAATAAGATTTTTAGTAGATTTAAATTGATTTTATTATTATAAAAAATTAACAAGGTAGAATAAAATAATTTCAAATTGATATTATCACTTTAATAGTATTATAAGAATTTTTAGAATTTATTTAGAATTTATTTAGAATTTTTTAGGATTTTTTAGAATAATATTTGAAGACTTTGGTAAAAATAAGTTTTACCACCTTGGGAGCCATTATGAAGAAATGGAGCAAGATTTGAAGGCCATACAAGGTTTCTAGGCTAATTGGGTGTTTTTTAACACCATGATGAAGTCAAAAATATAAAAATATTAGTTCTACTAGTAGAAAATAGAAAGACCAGCAGTTAGTGTAGTCCTTGTAGGAAGGGAGGTGCACAAGTCCCATATGGGTTGTGGCACCTTAGATGTAGGTAGGAGGATAAGACTAAGGCCTCGTGGCCTCTCTAGGACACCCTTATATATTACTTGTGAGCCTTGGTGAGGTTCGAACTCTTGATCTCTTAAGCAAATTACCCTTGAGGTAAAAATTACTCACTTAACTTTTCAATTTTTTACCTTTTATCTTTGAACTATCATAACTTACTCATAGTAACTTGGATTTACATGTTTTTTACATCATTAGAAAGATAAAAGAATTAACTGCTTAAAAATATAATTTTTATTTTTTACTTTTACTTTTTATTAGGTAAAAATCTAGTGAACAGACTATGACTAGTTTTGTAGTGTGCAATTATTCAATTGCACATATTTTACTTGTTTTGTGTTGTTCTTCTCCTTCATTGTTGTTTATTGCTCCTTATATTTTGCACCACAATTTATAAGCAATTCTTAATTGACACCACTTTGTACCTTGGGTTGAGGAGGAAATTTTATCCTCACATCTTCTTCCATTTGTTCTTTAAAATCTTTTAGCAAAGGTTCCGCAATAAGTTTCACCTTCTTATTCACTATCTTATATTTTGTTTCAACAATAATCTTTGGTGCTTGAAAAGATTCAAGTATAGAATAAATCTCTCTTAAATGAATTTACACAGCCTTATTATTATTTTTTAATCTAATTAATATAATTAATTCTAAAGAATCTTCCAATCCATTTTTTTCATAAATACCAAAAATCTTTTTATCATCTTCTAATATTTTTAATTCACATAATTTTTTTTTAATATTATATAATATTTTTTTATTTTATTTTTATTTTTTAAATCTTCAAATTTCTTATATATAATATTTTTATTTTCAAAAATATATATAAAGCTTGTATCAAAAGCACCTACATCTTATCAGAGTATCTTTTCTTTTGTACTTCTATAATCTTGTTTTATAATGGTACTTCTCTAAAATCTTCAACAACCATTGATAATGGATTCTCTTTTAATCTATCTCAATTTCACTTATGATTAAGAGGTACAATTAGAAAGTATATTACTTTTCTTCTATCATCACTTTGTATCCATACAAAAGTGAAACCATCATCAAATACCTTTGTATCCATCTTTGCTATTGTATTATATGGTTGTTTCAAAATAAATAGATTAGGTATTGTATCTTAAACAAAAAAACTTTGTTCTGTTGTAACATGACTAATCCAAATCTTGACATTTAGACAAGTCCTATATTAATCACCTTGTGTATTGTTAGGTGCCCATATTATCATCTATATTTAATATTAATCGATTGTCTTTGCTTCTTGTAAAGATCTTTAGATATAAGATTTATTTCTAAATCATAGTCAAATAAAATAATAATTGGTCTATCTATATCTTTAACTTTCATTAATATTTTTGTAGTTGCTCTAGTTTAATATTTTGAATATAATAATTTGAAGCCTCTATTTTTTTTTCACTCTAATCTTCAAAATATACTCGTTGATTATGACATCTTTCCTTACTTATTGATTGCTTACAATAATTATCAAATTTTTTTTCATCCTTATATATTTTTGCTTCAATAGCATAATAAACTCTGCTTCACTTATTAATTGCCTCTTCCATTTAATGTTAATAATAATATTATGAAATTCCTTCTTTGTAATTTCTAAAATCTCTTTCAATGTGAATCCAATCTTGGCATTGAGTACACATTCCTTAAATACCTCTTTTAAATTTATTGTTGCTTTAATATTAAAAAATAATTTATAAGCTATTAATTTATCTTTTCTTCTTATCTCTTTTTTTTATTTCTTCAAAATTATTGAATTATCTTCTATGGATAATTCTTGTGAAGTCATATCACAAGCCTTATTTCTTTGAGTTTCTTTTTAAATGAATTTTCTTACTTTATATTATTAGAATTCTTCTTCCTCTTTTCTTCCATTAAAGCTTCATATTGGCTCTTAATAATGTATATATGGATTGATAGAGTATCAAAGATATGACTCATACAAGAATAAAATGTCAATATATTCTTGTGTTACTCAAAAGAATAAAAAATCACTCAAAGATGGCATAATATTAAAACTAGAATGGCTATTGTCAAAGATAAGAAGACTAGAGATTCTTCATACAAGACTAAGAACAAGAAAAGCATTGACAAGAGTAAAGAAGGCTTCATTCTTGTCTCTATATATACTATCTACCTAAGAGCTATATGACAACGTTCTATAGGACCTCCAACACATGTCCAATTTGCAAGACATGTGTCAAACTTATAAGATAAGTTTTCTATATGTACGCCATGTACTTAGCTTGTTCTACAAGTTATCAATATGTGCGACATGTGGCTAACTTATTGGCCAAGTTTTTAACCTACCAATCACCTATAGACATGTATAAAGATGAAAATGAATCTATGAAGCTTCTAGGAAGCTTGTCTCTAAGATATTATTGAATTAATTTATTTTTATCTACTTTTATCTATCCATACTAACTAGATAATTGAAATAATTCTTATATTTGTGACATTATCCTCCCTTATAAGAAAAAATTCTACAAGGAGTAGTAATTACACATTGAAAAAGTCTAAGATGTATCAAATTGTATTTGCTATATAATCTAATATTTTTTTTATAGCAAAGATTTTTTTGACTTTTCATCTTGATTTTGATAGATGTTATTGATGAAATGCATTGACTTTTATTGATACATTTGCTAAACTTCTAAATGGCTCCCATGTGCATTCATTAATATCATATCTACACTAATGTATAAGATATTTTAGCTAATTTTGATGCTGCCTTGAATCTAAAACCTCTTCAACTTCAAATTCTTTAATATTATCCACTTCTATAAGAGGCAATGGCATTTGTCTTCTTTCTTGTATATCCACTATCTTGTATGACTCAAGTAATAATATATAGAGTAGAAGATGGATTTTCATAGATTTTGATAGGCATAATTGATAAGCAACTGAATTGGTCTATTCACAAATTAAAAATACTTTGAACCTATGATAATCCAAGTTATCATAAGAACAAATAATCTTAATATTATGATAAGTAACCATACTTTATTGCCCATGTAGAATTAAGGCTGTTCTTTCCAATAGACATCTGGATTAATCTTTTGTTGTTCTTGAGCTTCCTTTAATTGAACCTTCATTGTTATATGTAGCTTTGACAATTGATTTGCTAAATCTTTTGTTGTAAGATTATCAATTTTTAAAAAGTCAAAAGTATCAAGTTGTGGATGATAACTATAATTTATAAAGAATGGAATTTGTTGAATAAAAGAATTATCAAATTATTAAAAATAAACTCTGCCAATGGCAAAAGAGTTGTCCAATCACTTTGATAATAGTTGATGGTATATCTCAAATATTATTCAAAAACTTAATTAACGTATTTTATTTGTCTATCAATTTGAGAATAAAAAGTTGAAGATAGTTTTATATCCATCTCCAATATTTTAAAAATGATTCTTCAAAATCTTAATACAAATTACGTCCTCCTATCTGATATAATATCTCTTAATAATCCATAATAGGGATAGATATTATCAAAGAAGAATTTAATTATTTCTTCACCTATGATAGATTTTGTACACGATATAAAATCTGTCATTTTGGTGAAATAATTTCCAATCATGAATATAAAATCATAGGAACTTGAATTTAGAAGATCTATGATAAAATCCATAGAAACAAAAGACTAAGGTGGTTATGGTATAGATAATGGTTGGAGAAGTCCATAAGGTTGATGACAAAGAGTTTTTGATCTTAAACAAATGTTGCATAAGTGCACTCATTCTTTAACAGCCTTCTACATTTGAGGCCACTAAAAATCTCTTGATATTAGCTCCAAAGTCTTGTTATATCTAAAATATCCTATTATAGGAAAATTGTGACAAGCTTCAAGAGCACGTAGTCATGCTTCACCTTCTAAAACATATAGACATTCTTCAAAATAAAATAGATTATTATTGAACTCAAACTTAGAAGTATCATCAAATTTAGGTGAATTATTTTTAATTTCATGAATAAGAAGGTCTGAAGACATACTTGATTGGATTTGCTTGACAAAAGTTGAATCAACATGTAATGTTGATTTTATTGCTTGAAGATGAAATTGCTTTAGCTTCAAGAGGGTCATCCTTTATTGATAAAAAATTGAATCTTGTTCTTTTGGTGCAAGATAAGAACGTCTAGAAAGGACATCAGATAGACCTTATTGTTTTCCTAATTGATAAGTGATAATGAACTTAAATCTTGATAAAGATATATTTCAACAAATTTGACAATAATTTAACATGCATGCTGATATGAAATACTCAAGGTTCTTGTGATTTGTATATATGATGTTGTATGGCATGAACTTCTATCGAGGAATACATTGGATACTTGGTTGTAAAAAATTTACTTAAAATTTATTGGTAAGACTCCAATAAGTGATTTATTCTTAATAAAAAAGACAAATAATATAAAAATATTATAAAAAAAAAATTATATGGATAAATCTTCTTATATTTAAATAGATTTGTATGAAAAGGCTCAAATTTCCACAAAAATCCTTCAAAATCTTATTCATCCGTAAAGATTTATTTCTTCTTGAATTTTAGAGTTCAATAACTCTTAATTTAGCTATTTAATTTCTATAAAACTTTCTCTATAATATAGATAATGCTTTTAAACTTCATTATAAAAAAGAATCAATTACAAATTTTTTTTTGATTGTCTGATATTTTAAAAATCCTAGCAAGTGCTTAAAACCCTAGTTCAAAAATATATGAGTATTATTTTCTTTATATCTCACAAATTCAAAATTTTAATACCACAAAAATTTTGTACATAATCTTATAATATAAATATATACACTTTTAAAAACTTTGAGTCAAAAATTTATCAAATTGCCTAAGATATAGCTCAAAATATAACCACTAGTTAAGTAGGATCACTTACTACCCTTAGCTTACAAGCACTAACTTCAACTCCCAATATCTCCTTCATCCTAGTTTGAATTTTATCAAGTTATATGCAAAAAGTGTAGCTAAAAAAGTTTTCTTTTCAACTCTAATTGCTGATCTTCTATTGCTTTCTATGCATATAAATTATATCCAAAAGAATGAAAATAGGTACAATTTTGACACCTTTATTTTGAGTGCCTATATCTTTTTTGTAAAAAATCCAAATCATCTATAATTTATACCAAAATCATAGCTAAAAGCCAAACTTGTTGATTCTAGCCTTTGGTGTTCAAATCTTGACAAAAAAAAATCCTAATTCCTAATAAGCCCTTAAGTAGCCTCCTTGAAGCCCATTGGGTATGATTTTTGGCCAATAGGAATAGAAACTTCTATTATCCATTTCTATTCATTCACATGGATGGTCTAACTACTCCTTTTTATACTAAAAATTCCTTTCTATTTTTTTTGTTAATAAGATTTATATAATATGTATTCTAAATATCAAATTTAAAAAATAAGCAAGATCTCAAGGGTCACTAATGTCTAACAAAGGTGACTCAAGATATATAAAAGTTATCATTAATATAAAATAAATCTCAAAATTACTATAAAAAAAAAAAAAATTGTATAAATCTCATTAATAATCCTATTAAATAGATTCTTTCTAAATTAACAACCTAATTACATCTTATAATCAAGAAAAATCTACTAAAATAGCTCTCATTTAGTTGTATAATAAATTATATATAAAATTTATATATATAATATTTTCACATGGTAGCCAAACTACAATACAACAACCATGACTAGACTAGAAGCATCTTTTAGATAATGACATCATTCTTAAAAAGAATCTACAATTACAAGAAGTTTTTTATCATGGATTTTGTAGTTGATTTCTACTATTGAAAATTTCATAGAATGAAAAGTTATTAGGTGGAATTTGTCATTTGTTCCCATTTGTGACAATATTGTATCTAAAGCAAAGTTTGATGCATTTGTTTCCATAAAAAATGCCTTAGAAAAGTTGACGCAATAAAAAATTGGTGTAGAAATAAAAATTATCTTCAAAGCTTCAAATAAAGCTTCTGCTTCTTTATTCTATTCAAATTTGTCTTTATAAATTGAGCGTATAAGTAGAGCTGTAACTTAAGAAATTTTTTTGATGAATATTTGATAGTAATTGACAAATTCCAAAAAGCATTGCACATTCATTACTGTTTTAGGAATCTTCTAGTCTATGATTGTCTAAATTTTCTTAGGGTCCATCTTAAGACCATCATTTGTATTGATATATCTTAAGAAGTCAACTTGAATAGTGTGAAATATATACTTTTTCATCTTGGTATATAATCTTGCATCTCTAAATTTTTGTAATATACAATGAACATAAAATTTATATTCTTCTGTATTCTTATAATAGATCAAAATGTCATATAAATAACAGACAACAAAATCATCAAGAAACTCACAAAAAATATCATTCATAAGATGCTAAAAAATAGCTGGTGCATTTATAAGTCCAAAAGATATGACATTATATTCAAAATATCCATATTTAATTCAAAATATAATCTTTTATTCATCACATTCTTTGATGCAGACTAAATTATATGCTCCTTGTAGATTTATTTTTATATAGATCTTTGCTTGACTGAGTTGATGAAAAAGTTTTAAAATCAAAGATAATGGATACCTATTTTTGATGGTAATGTTATTAAGTTTTCAATAATTTATGCATATCCGCAATGATCCATTATTTTTTCTTCACAAATAAGATAGGAGCTCCTGCTAGAGATTTTGAATGGCATATGAAGTTTTTAGCCAGATTTTCATCAATATATTTGTTCAATGTAACTAATTCATTTTGTGATAAACTATAGATTGGTCCAAATAGTAGTTGAGCTCCCTCTTGAAGATTAATTGCACAATCATAAGGTTGATGCTTTGAAAGAATATATATATATATATATATATATATATATATATATATATATATATATATATATTTTAAAAACATCTTTAAAATCTTGATATTAGCTAAGAATACCACTTGTAGTTTTTTCAGCATCTGAAATAGATGTGGTATATATAGGAAAAGATGATTCTTTTTTTGTCATATATATGAAATTTTTTGTACCTATCAATAAGAATTTGAATGTACTAGAATTATGTATGTTTATTTGGCTAATAGATTTCTAAATTAATTTTTAGAAAATTTAAGATTATGAGAAGTCTAATCTATTTAAAGATTATATATTTTTAACCACAATAATTTTAAAATAATTGGATTGGAAGGAGATTTAATCATATTAAATATTATTACATTATTATGTCCTTTAATTGTTATATCTAAAAGAACAATCTTATGGATAACATCTCCAAAAGACAACAAATGACCATCGATGACTTCTACATGTACGGATTTAGTTTTCTTGACTAAAGATATTTTTTGTTTTTTGACAAAGTCTTTATCTATGAAACAAGTTGAGGCTCCTAAATTTGATATGGTAAAGACTTTGTGATTTTTAGGTCCTAAAAATATATCTATTATAAAACAAGATGAAGAATTTAAAAAAAGAATAAGACCTTTATAAAGTATTATATATGATGCTAGTTGCATGGTCCTTATTGTAGCTAAAGAAACTTATTTTCTAACACATTATCTTCTTTAGGAATTATACTCATCATCTTATAATTGCGTTGCTTCTTTGAACAATGTTGAGCAATGTACTTAGCTTTTCCACAATATAAATACAAACCCTCTTGACGATGTTGAATCTTTTTATGTTTGGTGAAAGATTTAAAATATACCACATCAATTTGCATTGGTTTTGATTTAATCAAATAAGTTTCTGAAAACTTAGGAATTATTATCATTAATTTTCTCGTTCCTCTTTAGTTGAATCTATATTACTGATGCCTTTCAAATGATCAATTGTTGCATATAATGGCTTGAGCAATAAATTATTCCAAAGAGTCTATTTTTGACATTATTAATAATAAATCTTTGATGTTATCCTTCAATCCATACTAAAATTGATTAATAAGGGCTTTGTTATTCCATTCTATATTGTAAGCAAGATTTTAGAATTCTATAGCATATATTGTGGCAAATCGTGATACTTGTCATAAAAATAAGAACTTGATCTCTGCTACCTTCTCTTGATTATTTTTTCCAAATATAACTGTAAACACTTCAAGGAATGAATTCAAATGATAAAGAAGCCATGAATCTTTTTCCATCAAAGATATAAATCAACAAAGAATACTTTTAGATAAAAAAGCGCCTATGAATCCAGCTTGAGTAAATCCATTAGGATATTAGAAAAGATGCAATCTTAAATATAGCTTGAGTTGTTGCAAAAATCATCAAAATTTTGTTCTTGTTCCATCAAACTTCTCAGGGATATTAATCTTTGCTTCCTTCACACTTACAGAAGCAAAATTTTTTAAATTTGATTGTGAGGCTGATTTACTTGTTTTTCTCAATTATACAATTTCTTGGCGTAGGCTCTAGACTTCTTCCATAGATGTAGAAATAATGCTTTTATAATTGACATTAGTGATTTGTGAAATTTCTATCTTAAAAGTGTTGATAAGTTGTTAAAGATTTGTGATAGTTACAAATCTATTCTCAATTCTGCTAAGTATAATATCCATGACCTTCCTTTTAACTTACACAACTTAGTAATTCCATAATTCAAATTAAAAGAGGGTAATCTACAACCTCTAATATCAAATTAAAAATTTCTACAAAGAAGGATGATGCACTTTTTTTCAAGAAAAAAATCAAGATTAGAAAGTAAAAAATACTAGTTTAAAAATAGATAATCTGCAATCTTCAAACGTTGTCGTATGTCGTAAAGTCTTGTTTGAGAATGCAATGGGTATCTGGCTATAGAAGATAAAAAAAAATAACAATAATAGGTCATAATATCTCTAATAATATTATACAAACTTGCAATTAAGACTACAAATATGCTTCAATTATTAAAAATTTAATTAGATTTTTCAATTAAATATAGAAGAATATATCAAAAATCCTAAAAAAATCTAATCAAATCTTGGTCAAATCCTAAACCAACTTTAATCAAACCTTAATCAAAGTCTAATTAAATCCTAACCAAATTCTTAACAAATCCTAAATAAATTCTAACAAATTCTAATTAAATCCTAATTAAACTTTAATCAAATCTTAGTAAAATCTTGATTAAATCCTAAACACCCTAGTCAAATTCTAAACACCCTAGTCAAATCTTAATAAATCCTAATCAAATCTTAAATAAATTCTAACAAATCCTAGTCAAATCCTCATCAAATCCTAAATAAATCTTAACAAATCCTAGTCAAATCTTAATCAAATCCTAAATACGTTGGTCAAATTCTAATCAAATCCTAAACAAATCCTAAAAAAATCCTAATGACTTATTTTAGAAGTATAGAATCTTAAATAATTATTATTATTATTATTATTATTATTATTATTATTATTTTTTTTCAATCTCCTTATTTTTTTTAGTGAAGTAAATTCTTTAATCTATCATTGAAGAACCCTTTTTTATCCTATATCTATGAAAAAAAAGAGTATGGTGGATAGAGAGGGTGATTAAATCCCTCTATTATTAAAGAAAGACTGCCTACAAGAAGATTTGCAAGGATAAGTTAAAAGATTGCTTATTCAAATAAATAATCTTTTGTCTCCTATGAAAAGGTAGAATACAAGAGATGGAGAAGGTGATCAATTCCCTCAACTACTAACAAAGGGCCTTCAATTAAAAAATTATAAGGAAGGAAGTGATGAAACTTTGAAGATGAGCTCCACTTCTTATGTTTTGGAAGTAATAACTAGCTTCAATACATAAAACTTATTATGCATGTAAAAGAAAAAATAATATTAAAAAATAAAAGTAAGAATATAAATTAAATAAGAAAAGTAAAGATAAAAAGATAATTAAAAGTAAGAATAAAAAATAAAATAAGATAAAATAAAAATAAAAATAAAAAATAAAATAAGATAAAATAAAAATAAAAATAAAAAATAAAAATAAATCAAAACTATTCATTAAATTTAATTTTTATTAATCAATTAAATAATTATTTTAAATTTAAATTTAAATTTAAATTTATTATTAATTTAATTTTAATTTTAATTTTATTATTTTATTATTTTATTATTTTATTATTTTATTATTTTATTTTATTTTTTCTTATAATTTATTATAGTTAAAAAAAACTTTAAACACAAAATTTAGAAGTATAATATAAAATCAACTATATAAATGATTGAAGAGATAGAAATCACTAATCTCAATTGTATTATGTTCAAGGCAACAACTTCACTCTATTCCAAAAATCGCCACAAATTTAATTTTGATTCAATAGTATTGAATATTTTACCACTAAAAACTTAATTTTAAGATATTTATGTTCAAAAATTTCTATTATTAAATAATCACCAAGCACTAAGAAATATCTTTCCAAACATAGAATACATAAAACTACTAAGATATTAGATCTCTTTCTAATCTAAATCTTACTATAAATTTAAATTAATTTCAATTTAAACGTATGATAGCTTTTTGAAAAGCTAACATTAAGATACACAACCTCAAAAAGTTTCAACTTAAAAGATATAACATATAAAAATTTATTGATGAAAATCTAAGAGCAATTAATATTCAATTCAATAATAAAATCTTTGACTATCTTATAAAGTGAGAATTTGAAATGCTTTGTTAATACCAATAAGGAAAAGATGTAGAATATTTATCAATGATGAAGATCTATTTGAATTGCTTATTCAACAAAATCAAGTGAGATCAATCACAACAAGTAACTTTACACTTCTTATACACCATTAGAAGTGCCATTTTTTAGCGAATGCACCAAAATGTGAGGATAAATTTTACCCTTCAACCCAAATTATAAGATGGCTTCAATTAAGAGTTGCTTATAATTGGTGGTGTAAAGTAAAAGAAACAAATAGTAAGAAAAAAAGAAGAATAAATATGAAATAAGTGAAATAAATGAAATCAAGTAATTATACAATCTAAAATTAGATCACAATTTATTCACTATATTTTTACTCAATAAAAAATAAAAATAAAAATAAAAAATAAAAAATAAAATTTTAAATAGATAATTTTATTATCTTTCTAATGATATAAGAAACATGTAGATCCAAATTACTATCAATAAGTTATAAAAGTTTAAAGATAAGAAGTGAATAATTGAAAAATTAAATGAAAATATTTTATGTTGAGGATAACTTGCTTATAGATCAAGGATTCAAGCCTCACCAAGGCTCATATGTAGTATATATAGTATCTTAGAGAGGCCTTGAGGCCTTGGTCTTATACTCCTACCTACATCCAAGGTGCTATAATCCATATAGAACTTGTGCACCTTCTTTCCTACAAGGACTAGACTAGCTGTTGGTCCTTCTATTTTCCATTAGTAGAACTAATATTTTTGTATTTTTGACTTCACCATGGTATTTAAAAGCACCATGTTAGACTAAGAACCTTATATGGCCTTCAAATCTTGCTCCATTTCTTCATAATGGCTCCTAGAATGGTAAAACTTAATTTTACTAAAGTCTTAAAATCTTCTCTAAAAATTCCTAAATTTTTTTAAATAAATTTTAAATAAATTATAAATTTTTTAATACTATTAATATCTATTTAAAACTAAAATTTTCTACTATAATAATTTTTTATAATATTAAAATCAATTTTAATCCATTAAAAATCCTATTTTTTATATGATTAACTAAAAAGACATGAAGTTCTTTTTCATACTTCTTCTAACTTCTAATTAATCATTGATAAATTTTTTATAAGAAATACATATAGATAAGAGGCCAATGTAGATATTAATCTCAATAATTAATTATTAATATTTAATGATAAATAAAAATACTAAACTAATTAAGATAATTGCTTCCAAAATTTATTAGGATTCTATTTCTTCTCCACTAATACTATTCTCATTTATTTAGTATCTTCTAAATACATCTTCACCTAAAAATTATAATTTTGGTATTTTAAATACATTCTTTTGTCCTAAAGCACTTAATGAATCAATTTGATAGCTCACAATGGTTTAAAATTGAAGAAGTAGGACTAGATTGCATTCCTTCTAAAAGACCTCAATATCTTCTTCTAAGGTGCGATCTATATTAAGTCCAAATGCCTTGACCTTGAGTAATTTTGCAATGAAAACTACTCCTTCATCTTTTTAATTTCTCTCTATTATTTAAATCCTTTTGTAAAATTAATTGACTTAATGTTATTAGAATCAAAATTAAGAAGTTTTTGTAGCCATTAGATGAAAATTTTGTCATCTTTTCAATGGTATAAGCTTAATCCTAACTATTCTAAAGATTTAACTTCTTGTTCTATGGAATTGGTTAAGACTAAGTATTTATATACTATGGTTTTATCTTTTTTTTTCTCAAGTCAATGTAGGCAATTTTTCATTAAATAAATAGAATGGATTGGGATTCAAACTACTTTGGCTAAGTTTAATGATGATTTTAATTTAATTATTTTAGGATCCAAAAATAATGTAGTACTTCTCACTACTTCAATCAACTAATATATTAGAGACTTTCAATCAAGAATAATTTAATAATAGATAGAAAGAATCCTTAGCTATATATATCCAAATAATATGGAAGGTGAAAATATATTCTTTGCCTCTAATACATGTCTTATAGTTCTTGATTTAGACTAAAAAAATGATTGGGCTTGTTCATTATAAAAGGTGAAGGATCAATCATATTTAACATTAATTTTTTTATTGTTTAAAATGGCATGATATTTAAGCCACTGCCTCCATTTACTAGGATGTTAGGAAGGATTTTATCCATAATAGAGGCTTTAACTTCCATTGCTTGTACTTCTACCAGGTTTCTATCAACTTGTATCTTAATCAATATTTTTACCTAAGGATTTTGTCGACTTTAGATTGCTACTTCAGACTTAAGCATTCTCTTAATGATTAGTGACAATTCTAAAAGTTGTGCTAAAAAGGTATTTATATTTAATCTATTTAAATTTGCCTATAAGTCATATAATCCTAATACAAGTTTTAACATAACCTTTGGTGGTTGTACCTTTTCAAATTCTAGGATTTAGGGACCTTCCCAATTTTTGCCTACTAGTTTGATTTTTACTTCTTCTTCAATATCTTTTAAATAGAAGAATAATTTTTCTACTATAGATTCAAACTCTAGAGGATCTTGTGTTATTTCTTTGATAGATTTAATGGTTTTTTGAGCTATCTTTTTTAAATCTAAGAAGTACAAGGAGCTTTTTGTGGTGGTTTCTTTGTCATCCAAGATAAGTAGTATAATAGCTATCTTAGATCTAGCCATAATTACTAATGCTAGCTTTATAAGGGATTCTTATATCTTAGATTATAGTTCTTCATAGATTATTAAATTTATCTTAAAATATATGGATTGCTTATCTATCAAAAGATTAGGAATTTGATTTCCTACTATCTCTCTATTATTTTGGCCTATAAACCTAATATCTTAAAAACCTTGATAGTCTAGTAATTTACCTTAAAGATTGAGCCTCAATTTTGGTTTTGATTTTGGTTTTAAAAAACATGACAAGAATTGGTTTAAAATCCAATAGGTCGATTGTTATTATGTCTATAGTTATTATAATCATAATGCAAGTTAGGTGGCTCTAATGTATTTTTAAATGGAGATTGTTTGGCACCTCTATGATTGTCATAGGTTTGTTGCATATAATTTCTAAGAAGTGGTTGTAATGAGATTATTCTATCAATTTTTTTATAAATGTCTGTGAGGTGGTTGTTTCCACAATTACTATATTCTACTCAATTTTCTATCCAACATTCACTAGATAGATGACGTCTTTTACAAAAAATATACACTTTCAAACTTTGGCTAAATTAACTTCTAGAATCTTGATGAGCTAGATGGTATTCTTGTTGACTGTAACTAGAATTAAGCTTGTTGACCTTACATGTATTGATTTTGTAATAATAAGATATTATAAAACTATACCATATTTCATAGTTATCTACAACTAGTATACCACAAGCTGGAAGCATGCCTTCTAGAGTCAATTGGAGGTGAAAGAAGATTAAGATTTTGATTTTTAACTAATCCTATTATTTATTTTATTAGGAATTGTAACTGCTTAAGTATGTCATTTTCAAATCCTTGTTAATGGCCTTGCAATTCCCTCTTTAGAACCTTTAATTTGATATCCTTTGTTGATAGAGCTAACGCCAACATGAAAAGAAGTGGCTTCATTGCTATAAAAATAAAAAATATTTTAAACTTTAGATCTAAAGATTTGCAATGGCTACATGCAAAGGTAAGAGGAGATGCCTTAAGTCTTTCATCTTTGGAGTGAATGAAAATAAAAGAAAGAATGGATTGGTTTTTTTTTTTTATAATTTTTTATAATTTTTTTCTATGACTTTTACTTGTCTTGCTATGGCCTTGGCTTCTATTAAGGTGGCAAGGCATCTATTAAGAATATTCCTAAAGATTAAATTTTTAGAAGATCTCTAGATGAAAAGTTGTTTAAAGATATTATCATTGAATATGCCTTTCACAAACTTGAAGCAAACTAATTCAAAACAATGGATGTAAGATGACATGTTCTCTTTTCTACCTTACATCAATGCGGTTGATATTTGTAATGCCACACTTTGACCTACTTTAGATCTAAATCAATTTAAGAAGTCTCTTTGAAATCTTTTATATGTATTGAAAGTTCTTTCTAATTGATTTCTATACCATTTATATGCCTTATTGTACAAGATAATACTTAATATTCAAAATTGATGACTAGGAAATTTATTAAGATTTTGATGTATTGTTTTATATGATAGGATAGATCTTTTATTTTGATCCCATAGAATTTGGAGAGATTTAAGGATATAATAATTACTTCTAATTCTTTTGGTACAATAATAGGAAGATCCCTTGATCTAATCAAGAAATTAATAGCAAATTCTACTATATTAATTTAGTTAGAACTATTATTTTTAAAAGAATTTATGTTTGTCTTTGAATGGATCAAACTCCATGGTGATAAGTGAAGTCTAAACCTTGCTTTTGGAGATGATTCTAGAATTAATTCTAATTCACTTAGAGAGATAGATAAATCTAGATTATTATTAATTGACTCTATAGGCTGAATTGATATCTCATAATTATCCTCTTCAATATTAAGATCCAATTGACAAGATATATTTGCACTTGTTTAATTGATTGAAGAAATTCCTTTTCTTTTCTAATTGATATATTGATGAGTTGTAACCAATCTATATTGTCTCATGGTAGTATTAATTCTAATCTATTTCATTGTATTGAAAGTCAAATTTAGATTATTCTATCATTATAATTTTAATTATTTCATTGATTTTAAATTTACAGATCCAATCAATTAATTTAATTTTAATTCAATATTAAAGTAATATTTATCTTAATTTATAAATCACTTAAGAAATTAAACCTTTTAATCAAGTCTATGGAGTGAAGTCTTTTTCTTCTTCCATCTTGCTAGTAAAGAACTTCTTCTTTACGTAGATGATATTAAAAAGATTTTTACTTTGATAAATATTACAAAGAGTCTTCTATGCTTCTATTGATCCTTTATAAGAGATGATGTGGGAAAAATTGATTTCATCTATCTTTGTGGTAATGATGCCTAAATTTTCTTTTTCATAACAATTATATATTTTTTTTTATCTTGATATGAATATCTTTTAATAGAATATCTTTTACTTCATTAAAAATATTCCATATGTTTAATGAAGCCAAAAAAAGCTCTATTTTTTATCTTCCAATAGTATAAATTATCACTTCTACACTTATCTATGATCTTAAAGTTTTCACTGTTATCTTGTTATAACATGTTTATATAGTGAAAAGTATGAATAAGGATAAATTCTACTTAATACTTAGTTATCTTGATTCATTAGAAACTTAAAGTACTTAAGAAAAGATTTATGAAAGCTTCTTAGATTAATTCTTATTTTAATAGCTAATAGATAAAAGTTAGTTATTAAAATTTTCTTCCAAGTTGTAGAAATTGGTTCATGGCTTTTAAAAAAATCCACAAGTTAATAAAAAAATAGAATAAGAGAAGTAAAAAGTTAATATGGTAGATACCAAAGTTGAATTGAGGATAGGATTAAGTTTAAAAATCCTTAAAATAAGTTAGATTAATACCCAGGGGACAACCGGGTATGAGACAAGGTCAAAAGCAGACCTCCAGCTACAAAAATGACCACCAAAGGCAAGGATTTAAGAGATTTGAAGATCAGCGACTAGGATTAGAGAGCTAGCTTAAAGCTTATTTCAAGGACATTAAGCTTGTGGCCATAGGATTTTGGAACACTTAGAAATTGCTATTCAAAGTCAAGATTTATATGGAAGATTATGTTTTTATGTAATAAAATTAGAGCTGATACTTGTAGTTGTTCCATGCAATTGGTTCAACATCTATAGTTGAAATTTTTAAAGAGAGTGAGTGATTGATTGTTCTAAGATTGAGTGAAAAATTGTAGCAATCTAATGGTGCATTTGGAATTTGTTTAGTCTTTAGTAGAAAGAGGTATCAGAAATTGACAATCTAAGGTTGATTGGGGTTTTTGCAATATCTTGAAATCTGTTGGTTGGATCAAGGAAAAAATTAGCATAGTGTTGAAAGACACAAAGACCCAACTATATACGAACTTTGAGCTAGAGTTAGTATTTGGAGAAGGAGAATTTGTTGCTAGCATATTTGCATCAAACTTTGAGTAAGAGGCCAAGAGACACTAATGCAGAATTTTAGCATTATCTTGCAATCTATATGTTGGATTGGGCTAAAACTTTTTGAGTATGTAAATGACTTCTAGTGGTGTTTGAATAAAAAAATTTGCATCAAGCGGATAGTCAGATTAGGAGTTATAGCTTGCTGAAGCTCACTAATTAGGATTAAGACTTATGAAGAAAATCTAAGTTGCCTTGTTGTGAAGGTAACAAAGCAATTAGAGGTATGTATGGTTGGGATTACTAAGAGGAATATTTTTGAGCACTTTATATTGGATTAAAATATCTTTGCATTGAAATTTGGATTGTATTCTTCTTATATGGAGTGAAATCTATTAGGATTTCTTGCATTTTTGTAAATACAACCTTACCTTCCACAGCCAAGTGCCCGATGCATTCCCAAACAAAACAACACGTAATACGACACCATTAATTGAAGCCTTGTAGAAAGAAGAGAAAGCTCTCATTATTTAGCAAGAAAAAAAAATCTAAGAATTTTGAAATAATAAAGTAGTTATCAAAAAAAGAAATCTCATAATATTTTTTAAGAATCAAAATTGAAAATTAATCTATCAAATCTATTCAAATACATATATAATTAATAGAGTTCAATAAAATCATAAAATTATAAGCTTTAATATTTTTTAAAATACTTCATAATAAAAAAAGAATTTTAATAGATTATAGATCTATAATCTATTAAAAAAACAAGAAGTAAAAAATTTCAACACTTAGCATCAATAAGGTTGTATACAAAGATAAGTGTAGAATAAGATGATTCTCACTTTAAATATCTTTTATTTATAAGAAGATTATATTTGGTATAGATAAATTTTATCTATAATCATCTTTATTCTACTTTATTTCATCCAACCAAATCTTAAATTCTTCTTAATCTAACAACCATCCAAAATCTTAGCTACTACCTTAATAATTTGTCTTAAATCTTTGTTTTTTGTTTTTTTTTGTTTTTTTTTGTTTTTTTTTAAAATTAGTAATTTATTAAAGTTTAATTCTAAGTTTTAGTAACTTAACAAAGCTTTTTTGATCTTTAATAATAATATAAATCTGTAGAGTCAAAAATATATCACAATATATAATTAGAATATTTTTTATAAGGCCAATCTTTCTTTGTTATTTTTTATGGTATTAACAATTAATATCTTTAAATAATCTGTCTCTTCTCATAAGTCCTCTTATTGCCTCACATATATCTATAAGTTTCCTTTCCAATTGACTTCCTTCAATTAATTGACTATTTAATAACTTCCACTTTTTAATATAACATTCAATTTCTTTTGATAATTGAGGTTATACTTTGCAATTTCACTTCAATCATTGTAATTAGTATTTTATTTCTTTTCAATTGTCAATCTCCTGATTTTTTCTATAATACATATTTAACAAATTAATCACTTTATTTTGAAATTCTTTATCAAATATTAGTCCTTCTTAGACTTTATTCTACTTGATTTTCTTATTTATTATAATTATTTCTTAAACATGATCCATTTTCTTCATGTATTTTGCTACCTAGGCCACATATTCTTCTAATCTCATTGTTATATTTTAGATATTCTAATAGTGCATTCATAATTTTCATCTCCATAATAAATTATTAATTAATAATTTCACTCATTAAATCATACTATATATAATTTTATTTAATCACATAAAGTTATTTGTTTCAAATCCATGGCTTTATACTCCAAGATTCTTATAAAATTACTTGTTCATTATAGATTCCAAAAATATTGAATTCATCAAAGAAAATAATATTGATTCATTAAAAAAATAAAATAGTAAGAAAATCATCTATTAATTTAGCACATAGCCAATTCTAAAACTCCTAAGAATATAATTTGGAAAAAATTCAAAAATCTCAATTAACCTCTATATTTAAGTAGGTAACTTCAGGTTGGTAGTTACCAACTTCCAATAGGCCAATCTTCATATTGGTGTATCTATGATATTCATACTATCATCTACCACTAAAATTAATTGACTATTTGTCTCTACTTACACCACCAAAATAGACCTCATGAAGAAATTATCAAATTTAAATTAATAATTATAACAATTAAAAAATTAAGATTATCCAAAAAGACTACAACTTTTGAATCCTTCTAACAACTTCAAATTCCTATACTCATAAAAATCTAATTCTTCTAATATAACTAGATTCTTAAACATATTTAGAAACTCCTCTAAAGCCTCACACTCTCTTGAGTGTAGCTTCTTCAAATAAGTCAAGATTTCAATTTGTTCAATAACTTCTTCATATTCTTATCCTTAAAAAAAACTATTCCGCTAAAGCAAAAAGATTTTCCAATCCACTTGGAAACTCCTCTAAAGCCTCATATTTCCACATGTTTAGCTTCTTCAAACATGTCAAGCTTCCATACCCTTCTGATAACTTCTTCAAATTCCTACATTTAAAAAAATTTAATTCTTCTAATGCAAAAAGATTTTCCAATCCACTTGGAAACTCCTCTAAAGCCTCACATTCTAACATGTATAGCTTCTTCAAACAAGTCAAGCTTCCAAATCCTTTTGGCAACTTCTTCAAATTCCTACATTTAGAAAAATTTAATTCTTCCAATGCAACTAGATTTTCCAATCCATTTGGAAACTCCTCTAAAGCCTCACATTCCCACATGTATAGCTTCTTCAAACATGTCAAGCTTCCAAACCTTTCTGGCATTTTCTTCAAATTCCTACATTTAGAAAAGTTTAATTCTTCCAATGCAAGAAGATTTTCCAATCCACTTGGAAACTCCTCTAAAGCCTCACATTCCAACATGTTTAGCTCCTTCAAACAACTCAAGCTTCCAAACCCTTCCGGCAACTTCTTTAATTTCTTACATTTAGAAAAATTTAATTCTTCTAATGCAACTAGATTTTCCAATCCACTTGGAAACTCCTCCAAAGCCTCACATTCCAACATGTATAGTTTCTTTAAACATGTCAAGCTTCCAAATCCTTCTGGCACCTTCTTCAAATTCCTACATTTAGAAAAATCTAATTCTTCTAATGCAAAAAGATTTCTCAATCCACTTGGAAGCTCCTCTAAAGCCTCACATTCCAACATGTATAGCTTCTTCAAACAAGTCAAGCTTCCAAATCCTTCCTGCAACTTCTTTAACTTCCTACATTTAGAAAAATTCAATTCTTCCAATGCAATGAGATTTTCCAATCCACCTGGAAATTCCTCTAAAGCCTCACACTCCAACATATTTAGCTTCTTCAAACATGTCAAGCTTCCAAACCCTTCTGGCAACTTCTTTAATCTTCTACATTTAGAAAAATTCAATTCTTCCAATGCAATGAGATTTTTCAATCTACTTGGAAACTCTTCTAAAGCCTCACATTCCCACATGTATAGCTTCTTCAAACATGTCAAGCTTCCAAACCCATCTGACAACTTCCTCAATTTTCTACATTCAGAAAAATTCATTTCTTCCAATGCAATGAGATTTTTCAATCCACTTGGAAACTCTTCTAAAGCCTCACATTCCCACATGTATAGCTTCTTCAAACATGTCAAGCTTCCAAATCCTTCTGGCATTTTCTTCAAATTCCTACATTTAGAAAAATTTAATTCTTCCAATGCAAGAAGATTTTCCAATCCACTTGGAAACTCCTCTAAAGCCTCACATTCCCACATGTTTAGCTTCCTCAAACATGTCAAGCTTCCAAACCCTTCTGTCATTTTCTTCAAATTCCTACATTTAGAAAAATTTAATTCTTCCAATGCAAGAAGATTTCCTAATCCACTTGGAAACTCCTCTAAAGCCTCACATTCCAACATGTTTAGCTTCTTTAAACATGTCAAGCTTCCAAACCCTTCTGGCAACTTCTTCAAATCTTACATTTAGAAAAATTCAATTCTTCCAATGCAAGAAGATTTCCAATCCACTTGGAAACTCCTCTAAAGTTCACATTCTACACATGTTTATTTCTTCAAACATGTCAAGCTTCCAACCCCTTCTGGCAACTTCTTCACATGAAAAATTCAATTCTTCCAATGCAAGAAGACTTTCCAATCCACTGGAAACTTTTTTTAAAGACTCACACCCATCATGTATAGCTTTTCAAACATGTTAAGCCCAAACTCTCGCAACTTTATTTTGCTACATTTAGAAAAATTTAATTCTTCCAATGTAAGAAGATTTTCCAATCCACTTGGAAACTCCTCTAAAGCCTCACATTCCAACATGTTTAGCTTCTTCAAACATGTCAAGCTTCCAAACCCTTCTGTCATTTTCTTTAACTTCCTACATTTAGAAAAGTTTAGTTCTTCCAATGCAAGAAGATTTCCCAATCCACTTCGAAACTCTTCTAAGGCCTCACATTCCCACATGTTTAGCTTCCTCAAACATGTCAAGCTTCCAAACCCTTCTGTCATTTTCTTCAAATTCCTACATTTAGAAAAATTTAATTCTTCCAATGCAAGAAGATTTCCTAATCCACTTGGAAACTCCTCTAAAGCCTCACATTCCAACACATGTTTAGCTTCTTTTAAACATGTCATTTCCAAACCCTCTTGCATTTCAAATCTCTACATTTAGAAAGTTTAATTCTTCCAATGCAAGAAGATTTCCTAATCCACTTGGAAACCTCCCCCAAAGCTCATTATTTCCAACATGTTTAGCTTCTTTAAACATGTCAAGCTTCCAAACCCTTCTTGCATTTTCTTCAAATTCCTACATTTAGAAAAGTTTAATTCTTCCAATGCAAGAAGATTTCCTAATCCACTTGGAAACTCCTCTAAAGCCTCACATTTCCACATGTTTAGCTTCTTCAAACATGTCAAGCTTCCAAATCCTACTGGCAACTTCTTTAAATTCCTACATTTAGAAAAATTCAATTCTTCCAATGCAAGAAGACTTTCCAATCCACTTGGAAACTTCTTTAAAGACTCACACTCCATCATGTATAGCTTCTTCAAACATGTTAAGCTTCCAAACCCTTCCGGCAACTTCTTCAATTTCCTACACTTTGAAAAACTCAATTCCTCCAATGCAATTAGATTGCCCAATCCACTTGGAAACTCCTCCAAAGCCTCACATTCCCACATGTTTAGCTCCCTCAAACATGTTAAGCTTCCAAACCCTTCTGGCAACTTTTTCAATTTCCTACATTTTGAAAAATTCAATTTCTCCAATGCAACCAAATTGCCCAATCCACTTGGAAACTCCTCCAAAGCCTCACATTCCCACATGTTTAGCTTCCTCAAACATGTCAAGCTTTCAAATCCTAATGGCAACTTCTTCAAATTCCTACATTTAGAAAAATCCAATTCTTCCAATGCAAGAAGACTTTCCAATCCACTTGGAAACTTCTTTAAAGACTCACACTCCATCATGTATAGCTTCTTCAAACATGTTAAGCTTCCAAATCCTTCTGGCAACTTCTTTATTTTGCTACATTTAGAAAAATTCAATTCTTCCAATGCAAGAAGATTTTCCAATTCACTTGGAAACTCCTCTAAAGCCTCACATTCCCACATGTATAGCTTCTTCAAACAAGTCAAGCTTCTAAAGCCTTCTGGCAACTTCTTTAACCTTCTACATTTAGAAAAATTCAATTCTTCCAATGCAACGAGATTTTCCAATCCACTTGGAAATTCCTCTAAAGCCTCACACTCCAACATGTTTAGCTTCTTCAAACATGTCAAGCTTCCAAACCCTTCCGGCAACTTCTTTAATCTTCTACATTTAGAAAAATTCAATTCTTCCAATGCAATGAGATTTTTCAATCCACTTGGAAACTCTTCTAAAGCCTCACATTCCCACATGCATAGCTTCTTCAAACATGTCAAGCTTCCAAACCCTTCTGGCATTTTCTTCAAATTCCTACATTTAGAAAAGTTTAATTCTTCCAATGCAAGAAGATTTCCTAATCTACTTGGAAACTCCTCTAAAGCCTCGCATTCCAACATGTTTAGCTTCTTCAAACATGTCAAGCTTCCAAACCCATCTGACAACTTCCTCAATTTTCTACATTCAGAAAAATTTATTTCTTCCAATGCAATGAGATTTTTCAATCCACTTGAAAACTCTTCTAAAGCCTCACATTCCCACATGTATAGCTTCTTCAAACATGTCAAGCTTCCAAACCCTTCTGGCATTTTCTTCAAATTCCTACATTTAGAAAAGTTTAATTCTTCCAATGCAAGAAGATTTTCCAATCCACTTGGAAACTCCTCTAAAGCCTCACATTCCCACATGTTTAGCTTCTTTAAACATGTCAAGCTTCCAAACCCTTCTGGCAACTTCTTCAATTTCCTACAATCAGAAAAATCCAATTCTTCCAATGCAATGAGATCTCCCAATCCACTTGGAAATTCCTCTAAAGCCTCACATTCCCACATGTTTAGCTTCTTCAAACATGTCAAGCTTCCAAACCCTTCTCGCAACTTCTTTAATCTTCTACATTTAGAAAAATTCAATTCTTCCAATGCAAGAAGATTTCCTAATCCACTTGGAAACTCCTCTAAAGCCTCACATTCCAACATGTTTAGCTTCTTTAAACATGTCAAGCTTCCAAACCCTTCTTGCATTTTCTTCAAATTCCTACATTTAGAAAAGTTTAATTCTTCCAATGCAAGAAGATTTCCTAATCCACTTGGAAACTCCTCTAAAGCCTCACATTCCCACATGTACAGCTTCTTCAAACATGTCAAGCTTCCAAATCCTACTGGCAACTTCTTCAATTTCCTACATTCAGAAAAACTCAATTCTTCCAATGCTAGAAGATTTTCCAATCCACTTGGAAACTCCTCTAAAGCCTCACATTCCCACATGTATAGCTTCTTCAAACATGTCAAGCTTCCAAA